>JAUZNJ010026652.1:17195-70742 GCA_034780135.1 Jordanella pulchra | reverse complement strand
ATCTATCTATCTATCTATCTATCTATCTATCTATCTATCTATCTATCTATCTATCTATCTATCTATCTATCTGACTAAATTGTCATTTAGTACATTTTGTATTTTATTTTTTCGGCTTTGTGTTAACTGAATTCATTAATTATTGTATTTATGATTTTCTTTAATGGGAGGGTATCCAAACTTTGAATCACAGCTGTATATAAAATTATTTTTCTTAATGAAAATCTTAACAAATCTTTTGTTAAAGCAGAGAAAAGGCAACAATTCCAACGTGCACTGAATACATGATGGTCTTAAATTAAAGTCTGGATGAAAATTTGAAAAGTGTGGACTTGATTTTTTTTATTTATCTTCAAAAAGAAGTTCAGAGCTTTCTTGTATTCATATAAAAGAAGACTTCAGGCTTCTATTAGAATGGCCTAGTCAAAGTCCAGATCAACAGATAAAACCAATTGAAAACAAATGTCTCTTCTTGAAAATACATTTTTCACAGACGTTCTCCATTCGAATTGATCGAAGCTGATTTATTTAGAAAAGAAGAGAAAACGTAAACTTTCAGATGTATAAAACTGAGGAACACTAACCTTAAAAGATTTGAGTGAAAGATGCTTTTTCAAGGTACTAACCCCCACAAATTTTAGACGTTTATTAGCAAAAATGTTTGAAAACCCTTGTTCTTTTCCTTTTATATTGCAATTATGCTATAAATGTAATAATTTATAATAAAGAAATAGCTTAGTTTGTTGTCAAAATGACACCGAATTAAACAAAGTTAAGAGGTGTGAATACTTTTGCAGAGTACAGTGTGGATGTGTTGAGATGCTCTGTCTGTAACTCACCGCAGGCCGTGTGCTCGGAGCTCGCGGTTTGTCCTCAGCCGCTCCAGGTCCTGCACATCTCGAAACAGGAAGAAGACATCTTTGCACTCGGGATGGGTCTCAAACAACCTGTTACCAAGACAACAAAATCAGCAGGAGCAGCCATCCATAAGCCTCTGAGAGCCACTTGTGAGGCAGCTTGTCACATTCATGGCCAAACCGAAACAAACGTCCCCCTTGGGTTTTTTTCCCAATCACAAAGATTGAAAGGCTTTAGGATTAGTCACAGTGTAATCCTGAATTCAAAAAGCAGAGAATACATTTACAGACTTCATGATTTTGATAAGTGTCTTCTCTGTTCAGTTATTTTCTCCTTCTTCCACTCTGAAAAGAGATCAGATTGTATTTTGTCTGATTATTATTATTATCTTTTTTTGATCAGATCCTTTAAATCTGATTTTTTTAAAAATCAGCAACTGAAACTGATAACAGAAAACAGAAGACCTGCAAATATATCAGCCAAATGTGTCCTGCAGTCAGTTTCAGCCTCGGCTCAATGAAGCCGCTGCATCTAGTCGAGTTCTGATTTAACCCTTTGAACCCTAAGCCAATTTTTCTCAAAATTAAATCTTTTAATTAAAATGAGTGTATCTGTGAAACTACAAGGACTATTTGAATAAATCTGGTGAAACAGCAAAGGGAAGAGATATTTTTAAAACTAGTTTAGTTTATGAAATCCCTGCTTTCATTTAATATATTTGTGACTGTGGAGACAGAATCTTTGTTTATAGGTTGCTATTGTGTATCCACATTTTGGATCTGTTATTTTATTTAGATTTAACTTCAGTTGTGTGTTTTTTTTTACATTTTAAAAAGGTTTGTGTTAGCTTGTAGCTTAGATTCTGCTGATTGTTTTGATTGCTTTATTCTCTCTAATGAATACATTCTTTATTCCTGTTGTTGTTGAGTAACAAAAATAAGGTCCTTAAAAGGTACCTTTAGATTTCTCTAGCTGGACGTCCCTTTCAGCGGTAGGTTAAAGAGTGAAGGATGGTATTCATGCTAGCATACCTAAAAATAAATAGTAATTACTTTTTTCAACCAGATAAAACTTCCATTCTGATGCCATTTAAACAAAAATGCTCCCTAGTAGTAGGGCTGAAACTGAATAGAGTCCAACTCCTGATTTCACATTCCTTTTCTACTCCTGCCAAAAAGTATTAAATAAAAGACATTTCTTTGAATTGTGGCATTGATTTGACAATAAAATTAACAGTTCTGGTAAGAGGTTTAGATAGAATAAAGGTCTATGGTAACTTCCTATAGGAAATGTTAATCTTAATCACTAGAATGCTGTTTTAAATTTAGACTTGAATAGATTTTTTTCTATAGCCCTGACTGATCACACCCTTCCAGTAGTTCCTAAGAACCAGAACTGGGTGCGCTTCTTTTAGATTTTCTAATACACACAGATTTTTAATCATATCTACATACTGAATAATTGTTTGATGAACGTCCCTTTGATGTGCAGAAAAATGCAAAACACAATTATGTACTTATCAGCTACATATACTTGCATAGGTCTGGGTGGTATTTTAACCTCTTGTATCAAGTACAGCACAGCTTATTTATCTTGGCTGGTTTTCGAGCAGCTTTAAGGCTAGTCCAGGTATTTTTTAGAAAGTTTGGACTGCTGTTGTTACTGCTTTATCCAGTGAAAACTGGTTTCAATGTATGTTTAGGATCATGATCCTGGTGGAACACCCAGTTATGTCCCAGTTTTAACCATTTTACTGTCGATATGAGCTGAGGTAGAATTACTTGGTGTCATGTATTTGTAAGCTTGGCAGTGAAACAGGCCCTCAACATGATGCTGCCACCACCATGTTTTGTAAAGTGCTTCCAAGCAAGAACAAACAAACAATGAGAGGATGTATTTGCATTTCTAAAAACATGGAAGTTTGGTTTTGAAAGCCTCATCCTGACTCCTCTGAGCACTATTCTCCTCTGGTCAAATAACTCAGCTTTGTTTCCTCTGACAATGAGATTGTCCTCCAGAAGGCTTTTCACTGTATTAGCAGCTGAAAATTTCAACCAAGCCTGAAGGTTTGGATTTTGAAGATGTTTATTTCATAGTGAACACTTTTTTTCCCTCTTTGTTGATCTTTATTTTCCAAACAGGTAATTCTCTCAGAGTGACTTCCAAATTGGTTTTGGACAGATTAAAAATCAGGCTAAAACCAAACCAGAGGAATAACTTTGGTCTGAACCCTGTTCAAAATATTAACATGCTTAAAAGCCAGGTCTTAGACTGAGAAGGTTTGATCAAATCTGCAGCAATACCTCTACCAAGACCATGCTGTTAGCAACAAAAAGCATTAGGCTGAAATGCAGCTAGCTGACATTTTACATGCAGATTGGAAATTCTGACTGTTTCTGGGTGACAGAAAATAAAATACAATAAATTCAAACTTGTGCATCTAATTCTCACTATGAAAAATCAGTTGAATGATTTATTATAAGCCCAACTCTAAGGAAAGATAACAAATAAATTAATGATTGAACGCCCCAATTTTTTAGACATTCATATTAATAATAAGTATAAACACAAAAGTGTACAAAATATATCCTGATTACTTTGCACAATTTTCCTTCTGCTAGTTATAAAACATTATGGAAATATGACTAATAGACATGTTTTATTTTTGGACAGGTCTGATGATAAAAGCAATCAAAAAGTGAAGAAAGAAGAAAGAAACATGGCTATTACATCCGCCCTTATTTGCTTTTATCATAGCTACAATCTATATAGTGCAGCAATTAATTCATAACAACGTATATCCTTCATTAATCAGGTTCCAAAGCAGCTTATAATCCTGTATGAAATGTTATTAGCTGATAGTTTTAATAAAAAGCTCTAACCTGGGAGCCTGCAGCAAGCGACATGTCTTACTTCATTAAACGTTATAATTAATAGTAAGATGGGGGGGTTGCACTTCCAGAGCATTTATTGTCATTTAAAAATGGACATGACTTGAACATGGTTAGAATTAGAATTAAAACAATGAGCGTTTGTACAGTTAATGACAGAAAATGCTTTCTTTCTGCAGCTTGTTGTCTCCATGTGTTCCATCTGACCTGCACCAAACCAGCATTCTGGCTCACTCTAATCTTGTTTTCTTCTCTTTAGCTGTTTATAGTGATTTACATCTGGCCTTTCAGCGTGTAAACCTCATTTCCTTCTGCCCGTGCATTACAGTTCAGTCACGACCACCGACTCCCATTACTGCCTGTTTGTGTTTCACTCCTTTTGCTCATATTAAAGCTTCGTTTTTTTCTCCCTCATTACTTTGACATTTCTCACAACATGTCCATTTTGTTTGGCCTTGATCCAAATTTCTAGACGCCGTTTTAGCGGTAGCAACCTGCACTCGGTGCCAGGTTACCGTCTTGACAGGGATTTTTTTGATCCTTCCAAATGCTTCAGCTTAAAGTGCTCTTATTGGGGGTCATGTTTTCTGTCACTCAGCTGCAACAGTATGCTCACTGTGACAACACTTCGTTTTGAAGTGGAAATCCATTTGCTCCAAAGAGGAATGGGTTTCCAAATAGTTCTCTTCTGCCTTTTATTTTTTTTTAGATCATTTGATCAAAATTTTTAAAGGCAGATTTGAGGTCTAATGGAATAAATAAAATGTTTTAATAATTTTTCCACAGTCAGCAATGCTGCTCTAAAAGAGAAAAGTTATTTTTGGAATGAAACATAGTTTTTGCTAACTTATTATACTCAATCATGACGACTTTGATTTTTTTTCTTTTACAAATGAATATCTAAAAACTATAGTGCACATGTATTCATGGTTTATGAATGTACTTGGCATCCTCAAACCATGATGCTTCCACTACCACCTTGTGTTTTGCATGAGATAACCTGCAGGTTTTCTGTGTCTCCAAACAACAAAAAAAACCTAACTTCTTGACTTCCTTTAAACAATGTTTTTTTTTTCTTGCCACCCGTCCGTAAAGGCTGGATTTGTGGAGTGCACCAGGAGAAATTGACCAGCAGCCGGCAGCATGTAGAGCTCTCGTTATTTTCCACTATTCTTTGTTCCTCTCATTGACAGGAGTGTGCACGCTCTCGCAACATAACCAGACAATGTTGCTCCCCTAAATAGTTCAAGTGGGATTTTAATTGGCTTCACACAATTACGTTTTATTCACAACCGTTTGATCCACTCTTTCCTCACTTAAATATACAGTGTGTAAGGGAGGAACATTGTTTGGCAGGTAGAAAGATACTGAATGTTTAATTCAGATTCTGTTTTCTGCTGAGATCCAATTTTGTGACCATGGTTTGGCTCTGAGCTTAATTTATAATCTGAAAATTATACATCTATTTTACACCATGATTTTACAGTTTATCACTTTATAACATCCTTAAATTGCTTCATTTTTCCTGTGAACGGTCAGAAAGCGGAAAATGTTTTCCTGGATGCTGGTTATCATCATAACTGATAGAAATTAGCTTTCCTGATGGATAATTGGCCTAATTACCCAACACTACAGCAGACCAGAAGCTCTGTATTGTCATGTAATGATGTTAGGATGGAAGAGATAAGAGCAGAGAACAAGGAGGAGGCTTCTGCTTCAGCGCTCAATGAAAATCTGAGGGTCAGAGTAGAAGGCTTGTGGCTGTAAAGGGTCAGAAACTGTCCACGTCATAAGAGCGAACCTCCCAGGAGCTTTTATGAGCTTTAAGGTCAATAAGTCAGCAGAGAGTGGAGATGTATCGCTCATCAATAAACCACCAAGTTTTCAGTGGCGGTTTTAGATACAGCTGATATGGCTCTCTGTCCAGGGCGCCGCCCCTCCCATCTGGAGGTCGCCTGTAAACCCAAAAAATATCTAAAATATTTGCACTCCTATTTACTTTTGTTTAATAATTCCTGCTTGCATGGTTGGTCAGTAGAGAGAACTGGGCGCTTCTTATGCTCTAAACATAGTGAAGCTTAAACAAGGTGAATCATGTTTTTAAAAAACATCAGAAATAATCAATTAAGGTTGAAAATCTACACACTAAAACTAATAAAATCTGCACTGGGTTCTTCTTTCCAAAAATACAGATCTTAAAAATAAAATCTGAAACTCATTCTTTGGATTTCTTAAAAATATACGAAGGGTACAAATAGAGTGACTCCCTTTTACTCTTTCATCTATGTATTCTTTCATGCATTACTGTCCTTTTCTATTTTTATTTTCAACCTTTAAACAAATCTTTTTGCACCTATCTACCTAAAACCTACCAAGGTATTTTCTATTGTTAAATATTTCTTTATCAATTACAGAAATATAATCATAGAAATGCTCAAAAATAGTGTGTTAAATCATTTTTGTAGGTTGTATATAGACCAACTAACTGTAACTGTCTTATATAAGTAGATACAGTCAAATAATCACATTAGGTAATTTAGCAAATGAGGGGTTTAAAATGCTCTCCTTTTGACCATTAGAAATCTGCAAATAAAGAGCTGCTTGGTAGATGGGTGGTTCAGGTCAGGTTTTTAGGGTAAATAGAGAGGTCTTCATTTCTCTCAAACACACGCAGCCCTTTTCTCTATTTAATGTGTTTCTATCTTTAAAAGATAGAAACACATTATATAGATGATCAACAGTTTCCCAATAAATACAGTTTTTATCATTTCTTTTAACAAAGGCTTACAGCCTGTCACCCTGTTTAATCTCTGTCATAGTTTTACAGTGTCTTTTGAAAATAATAAAAATGACATTTTAATGTAAATGATCTTATTTGAAGGCTGGCTCTGGGCTCCTGATGCCTGATGATAAAAAGTTTATTTTCCACTCTTGCTTTTTCTATGGTGACAAGTTTATGGATTTTAGTCCATCGTGTTGAAAACCACGGTTACGTTTTGCTTTAAACCTGTTTTCTCCACATATGCATCATAATCTACTGTTTTTCTATTTCTGGGGACCATTAAAAACAAACAAATAAACAAAAAGCAGACCAAATAATAGCAGAAAAATGTAACTCTCCTTACCTGACAAACATAATAATACCAACTTTGGCGATATCGTCTCGAATAACTTTCCAGGAGTCTTTGATCATCTGGATCTGCTCCTCACTGGGATGCGCAGCGGCTGCAGCATCCTCTCCGTCTCTCTGAGAAAACTCCGTTTTTGTTGCCAGACCTGAAATCGCGCAGCCCATCCTTAATCTAAAACAGCGGAGATGATGGTCTCTGTTTTATTTCTCTGCCAGTCCGTCCAAAGGACTGAGACAGAAACGGAGGGTTAAGATGAGCACACCTGAAGCATCTGGTTTCTGAGAGCAGTCCTGAACTCTTCTCTCCTTTGAGGAGAAAAAAAATGTCATTAAGTGAGAAAATGCCAACCGGGAGGCAGGTTCCGGTTTGTGCTTTCACAATAAGACAGAGACCTGGGTAATTATCACATAGCTCAACCGGTGCCTTTTATTTTGCAGAATAGTGCAACTTTTTCCCCGCTGTTAGTCAAGTTGTTTATTCAACCTTTTTTTCATGGATTTTCAACCCAAACATGATCCACTTCAGGGTGTCTACAGACTCAACTAAATAAAATCAACCTTTATTTGGATGATGTGCTTTAACAAGCACAGAAACCTTATATATTTTGGCATAAACAAATATTTCGTGGATTTCTGGCAGGAAGTTTGAATTTACAATTTGCTAACATAATAGTTAGCAAATCAGACGGCAGGAGTTTTAAATGTCCAAAGCTTCTTCATGTCACCAACCACTTACAAAGCTCAGGTTTTGATGCAACGACGTATTTCTGTTGAGGTAAACTGATCTCTGTGGATCACAAAGCTACATAACAAAATAGTATTTCAGAATTTAAAAAAAAACTGGAGAAAAATAAAGAAATATGAAAAGCTTTGGGCTGATATGACCTTACCTTACCTCCCAAAATAAATGCTGGGCTTGTTTAAGAAACAAAAAGTAGCAAAACCCATAGTAAGAACAAGCAGGATTATAGAAAGTGATCTGAAAGTTGGAGAGTAGATTCAAACAAAGGAGAGGAAGACTGGAAGATCTTCAAGAGTTTGGCCGAGTTTTTCTGTTAGCCACCTTCAAAATATTAAGATATGCAAATAGAGAATTTGACTGAAGACCTTAAGCATCATCCTGATGGAAAAAGGAGTTTAGAGAAAATACTGTCCCTTTGTTGTTTGTATAAAATGTTGTAAACAGGTTTTAACAGACACGGCGAATTAGAGAAGCTGGAGAAATTTGGAAGATATTTCTTTTCCCCACAGAAAACGTATAACTGTTTGGGAAATGCTGCACTAAGAAACAAAGACTGATTGCTTCATGGTGATTGTTAGCTTTGTGTGAGTCGGTCCAGGGATCTTTAAGAATCAGAAGCTTTCGGGAACAGAGTGATTCAACTCCCTAAAACAAGAATGAAGGAGCTTCTTCTGTTCAAATCTACAAAAAACATCTTTCTACATTCCATAGACCATGGAAATAAGGTCCCAATTAGCTGTTAAACAAATGACACTGGGGCTGGAACAGGCTGCCTCATCAGTGCATCGCATCCTGGTTGTATCAGTTTGTTTTAATCGCTTAGAGCTTGTCTAAATTATTGACTCTGGCAGCTCTTCTCTCTTGAAAATACACCACAGATTCTCTATGAGGTGCAGTAAGTGTCTGAAAGTTATTACTGATCGATTACCTCAAAAAACTTGGATTCTGTACCTATACAGCACATTTCTAAAAAAAAACAGCTTTTCCTTCCACTTAACTTTCCAATTAACATGCTTAGTTACAGCACCTCAGTCAACTTCTTTATCTTTTTTTCTTTTTCTAATTTTTAACAGTCCTTGTGCAAGGTTTCAGTGACAGTATGATGAGGTGGATTTTTGGTTTTCAATCACATGATTAATCATCCAAATCAATAGAAAGGAAGACTTTCCATAATAAATAGTAAAAATTCTATGAAAACAAAATATAACATTCTTTAATTGTTAACAGACCCAAAGCCTAAAAAAATAATCAAAATGGGTTGATATCATACTAAATGAACGTTTTATAGCAAATTTAATCAGGTCAGTTGCTTCCCTCTTATCAATTTCGCTCGCACTGCTTGTGAACTAAATATTAAACCTGGCAATCTTGTGCTGTTCACACACAAAAGTATAATGTGATTCTGTGTTTTATTGACAAACAAAAATGTAACTGCAGCCTAAGCAATTTTGTTTTTATTGAAAACATAGGAACCTGTGCATAACCCCAAAAAAACTGGTTTCCGAGAGGCATTTACACATGGTCAAAACCATCCCACTATACAGATATATAAATAATGTTCATGAAAATATACAACTTGCTGATAAAAAATAAAGCTCCAGTGATGTGCACAATCTGTTTTTATAAGCAGCCTGGGAAAATGTGAAAACTTTTTTTTCTGTTCTGCAAAAAAAGCAAAACAAAGGCCTAACCTGTAACAATCTTCGGTGTCTGACTTTTTTTAAAACATTGAAGCGGTCTTCCAAATCGCTTCCAAAAACTCTGACTTTACAGAGTTAATATAGACTATAGCAGCCAAATTCAGGTCATTTCAAAGAAGTATCACTTTTTTTGGAGGGAAAGCAAGACTATAACATGCAGACAAATACAAGGCAGCCTGCTGATACCATCCATGTAAGACTCCCCAGTTTTTAGGGTGAAATTTGCAGATTATTAACAGCATCATGTAACTTCCAGGTGTATGTTTCATTTACACAGTGCACATGTTTTTTAACTTGTGCTTAAGCTCTGGAACTTTTCCCGTAAACTCTTAACAAGGTTACTATCCGAGGACTTCCTAGAACCCAGAGACTTCGTGCTGTTAGGAGGGTCGTCGAGGAGCCTGTCGCCATCTTGAATTCCGTCACACAGAGAACAAGTCCGCACAGCTTCCTGAAGGTTCTGTACTTCATGCAGAGGGATGGACCCGAGCATGTGGTCCAAGGAGCTCCACCTGCACAGCAGGGAGCGCTTCTTTTGCTGAGGCCAGTCTTCTACTTTTAGATAGTTCTTACCGCAGTCTGTAGGAGCTATGCGGAGATCTGAGGAGCTTCTGTACTTATGAGAGGTGCGGCTCGTCTTTATCCTTTCTGGTTCTGTGCAGTTGCAGTTTGTTTTTAGAGATTGGGAGTATTTTGAACGCAGCTCCTGGACGTGAGGCCAGTGGAAGGTCTCGGACTCAGGGCTGTGTGGGGACGGTATGGTAGCCTGGGAGCTATCTGGAAAAGCTGGTCGCTGGTCTGAACTTGGAGAACAAACTTCATTAATGACCTCCTGGTCACAAGCATCCACATGTAATCTCAATTTAGGTTTACCTGCAATAAAAGCCAAACGAGAAACAGAGAAAAATACAAGGAATTGACTTTAGTTTTCCATTTAGAAAGGAGCTACAGGCAGACTGTTGCATGACAGATGCAAAGGTGCCAGAAATCATTCATATACCTTCAACCTTTTCCCATTTTGTCACAACAGGACTCTTTTCTTTTTCTTCAGGGTTTTATAAGAGAACAAAAACTTTCTTTTTTGGCCTCCATGTTAACTTAAATGAAGGAAAGGTGTCATGAAAACCTTAAGGACATCATCTCTATGCTAAAACAGCTTCATCTTGTTTTAATGCATCGTCCTCCTCAGGGACAAGGAAGTATGGAGGAGGAGTCAGGAAGGAGTATATAGATAAATACATGACCGGAAGTTCGCTTTTTATTAAAGATGAAGCAACAAAACATCAGCTTAAGTCAGAGAAAATTCACATTTTTGAATAATCAGGTCAAAGTCCACAATTGAGTCCTTTAGGAATTTATGTTTGGATGTTAAAACTGAGGCTAACTGATGCTTTTGATCCAATCTAACACAGCTTAGGATATTTTACAAAGAAAAATGGATAAACATTTCAGGATCTAGATATGAAATGTTGTCAGAGACACAGTCTGAACGACCTGTAGGTTTACCTGCAGCGAGAATGGCCTCTACAAAATATAGGGTTTAATCTTAGTCTATCACATATGTGGTTAACATTTGCTCAAACTGTTTTTTTATTTATTCTGACAAAATGTGAGAAAGTTCCAAGGTGTATGAATACCTCTGAATGTGCCTAATATTTCAACTGTTTACCCGATTTTGTCAGCTTTCCCTCGTGGACAGCGGTTCCACTCCGGACACCTTCCTGGTTTGCATTGTGTCGGCTCCTCTGCCACACTGTCGGCCTGTTGTTTTTAATGCGCTGACTGTACTGACGAGCCAGTTGGAACACCTTGTTTTTCATCCTCCCCATGTCCTGCAGGATCTGGTCTTCATCTATGGTGGTTTGGAAGCTGATGCTCTTGGGTAAATGGCTGGGGTGGAAGTTTTCGCTTTCTTGTAAAGCCGGGGAGCGACAAGGACTCAGGTCCTGAGCAGAACCACACTGAGCTGTGGAGGAACTGGTGGAAGGTGATGATCCTGAGCACGTTTCTGTAGCAGACCTTGTTTCAGGTTCTTCTACCAATGGTGGTTGATGACTGGTTTCGACCTGCGAATCGTTTGAGCTTATTTGAACTCTCTGGTTGTCAACTTTCGCTTCTGCAGCCTGTTCCCCCTCCTGGATCTCCTCCTCAGTTTCCATAACTTCCCAAACTTTCAGCATTTCAGACGAAGGCCTAAACTCTTCTTCTGCACAAAGTGATTCTGTGAAGCTATTAGATCGAACTTTAGCTTCAACTGAGCTTTGAGGTTCAATTTTTTTACCCTTTTCTAATCTGGGAAGATCAAACACTGACCAAGAAGTGGGTCTGTTTCGAGAGAGGCTCTTCCTGGATATGGGACCCACTTTCTCCTTTGGAACATCACTCAGCTGTTTACTCAGGTGTCTTACCAGGCCGGCTGGGATGTAGGATAGACTCTCCCTGCGCTTGATGCTGAAGTTAGCATCTTGGTGCTCAGCATGTTCATAGTAACGCCTGATTTTGTGGATGAGAAGGCGATCTTTCCTAGATAGAGTGGACCTGCGTTCTTCTGGATTCATATCAGGCTCAGGATCAGATGGATCGGACTGTGAGGCGGTTTGTGGCTCTGGTGAAAAGCTATCCAACATGTCCTCCATCTGTTTCTCCACATCCAAGCAGGATGGGAGGTTTTGAAATTGTTCTTTTATCAAAAGGGTTGGATTTAGGTCCTCAGAAACCAGACTGCTCTGTCGGGACAACCTGCTGATGACGTACTCAGCCTTGTCCAACTTAGAGGAAGGTAAAATACTTTGGTTATCTGAAAACGCCTCCTCCTCCTCCTCAGATAGCTCACTGTTTGTTAGAACACTAATTTCCTCCATCGGAAGACCTGAAGAGTCGCTTTCTCCCTCCTCCTCCACTCCAGTTTCTCCGGAGGTATCCAACGCTTCTGGGGTCTCAGTTTCTTGCTCAGAGGACTTTGTGGACTCAAAGCAGTGGGAGGTATCCACCTCCAGCCGGTTGATTGATTCTTCTTGTTGGACGCAGTCTAAAGGACACAGCTGCTCTGCATCGACCTAAAAAGAAGATTACAGTATTATCTAAAGAGAAAATGAACATTTTAATAACAGGCACTCACCATCCCTCATTAGCTTAATAGAAAAGTAAAAAAAATCATTTGAATTTAAGGAATTCATCTTTTTTTTGCTGCATAATTTGAACTGAACTTCAATGTACGTCACGTCTAGATATTTCACAGGGATTTTATCAGACAAACAAACACAAAAAAAAAAAACGGAAGGAATATGTATTTTCTTCTTTCTACAAATAGGAATATCAGAAAACGGTGAAATGCATTTTTATTTAGGCGCTTTTTTTGACACCCCATCAGATATTGTTTGTAATTTCATCTCAGTTTAAACATGGCTGTGAAAGTATCAAAGGTTTGTCAGTGGAACAGACATTTTTATCGGGAACAAAAACAAAGCTGACAGGCTACAAATAAAATATTGTAGAGAAACTTAGAATAGTGCTTGAATATAAAACAATAAGCATTGAATCATTTTATGTTTTAATTATTTTAAAAAGCAAATGAATGGTTGGTTGTTTAAGATGGCAACAGATTTCGTATGGCAGATATTTAACAAAAAGTATAGGTTGTAATTTATTAAAAAGTAAATATTATTTTATTTCAGACTGGCTGTACTTCATGGCCATACTACATCTTGCTGTCCCCTTTTTCTCTACTAAGGGTGTTTTTTGTGTTTGCATTTGTCCACATATGTGTAACTTTTAAGCTGTAAGTCTCTGCAAAATGTTGTCATAAATTCATAATGACAATAACAATTCTAGATTATTCTTGGCTTATTAGGCTGAAACTTCTCCGGTTTTCATCATTCTGATGTCACCCTGAGCTGTTATTTTAAATGTCCAGGAGTTGCTCATCTGGAGCTCCTGTAAATAAAACCCAAAAAACAAATAAATAAACTAAACATAAGAAATTACAGCTTGGAGCCGTTTGCCATTGATAATGTTCACTAAGATCACAACACTTTCCATGTGGTGCTTTCATTTCCAGCACAATAAATCTACAGCATTTGGGGATGATTCAACTCTACTCATGATAAAGGGCATCTATTCGGTAGGAATTCAATGTCTAAATCTAATGTGGTTCTGAATCATCTAGCATGAATGCAAAGAAATAACAATAAAAATAGTGAAAGAGTTTTAAAATGAGCTCAGTAACGATTGTGGGGACAATCTTTAATAGAGTGAATATGTGTCACATATGGCCTTAGATATTTGGAGTGGAAATGAGGTTAAAAGGACGCGGGCTTAAATGTTATATTGGTCTTTTGTTCGCACCTGAGTGCTGGGAGTTTGTTTCACAGAGATATGCTCATCGTTTTCCTCCCCTCTGCAGGTTTCAGTCTCTTCCATCAGTGTCGCTTTTAGCTCCTCATTCTGATCATCCTGAAAAAGAGACAAAACACAGGATGATGTCTTTTTAGTCAAGCTCAGCATTTTACAAGCTTTATGAATTAATCTTATCATATCAAGGGATGAACAACTTCCTAAAGTTCAACCATAAATTGTAGAGAAGCTCTGGAAGAAAAAAATACCAAAATAAATAAAACAAATGAGGCATTATTAATTTAAAAAGCTTTTTCTCGGATAAATGGAATTTGTGAGTTAAGAAGTCTGAAAAATATTAGGGCAAGTTACTGTTTTTGGTCACTTGCCTACCCTTACAAATAGAGGTTCTGTGAGAATGAGGGACAAGCTGCCGAGATTAAAGCAGGAACTAGAACCATTAAACTTAGTTTCCTTTGGCTTCTGATGGACAGATGGACTCTAGATAAATATTAAACCTTAAACTTTTTGATATGTAAAATATTAATTTATGCTGTGGCTCAAATGACCCCTTTTACTTTGTGCAATAAGTTTAGCATTTCTGTGTTTGGCTTTGTTAATCAGTACAGTGCAGATTTTAGGCTGAATGAGAATTAATGTAATAATCTATTTAATCAGTGACAGTTAGTTTCTTGATTTGATCATTTTAAGTCTAAATAAATTAATATTTGTGAAAAATACACAAAAGTCATCTAAAATATGCCTTGATTGTTTGACCTTGCTTCATTTAAAAAAGTGCAAAGTTCCTCCTTCAGACTGACTAACTGGTTTATAAATATCTATAAAACATAAATAATACATGATATGCAAAATATACATCAAATTGAAAGTCTTATGTATAAACAGTGTTTATTCATTCCTATTTAGAAAACAGTGAGGCTATAGTAGTTAACCTCCAACAGAAAAGAGATTTAGAGGGAAAATAATTCAGTAATATGGTTGTCGGGGAGAAAAGCTCCCCGCTACTGTAATTATGTTTAATCAGACGGCTACATTAACCTTTGAAGTCAAACACCATTTAACAGAATATTAAGATATTCATCGTCATGCAAATGCAAACATGATTTTAACAATGGAAGTCATCCACACATAAATAGAGCGAATAAATGCAGCAACAACATATGAAACACATGAAAAAAATGCAAACTGGTGTGATTTAAACACTAAAAGAACAAAAAGAAAACATGCATTTTTTTTTCTGAATGTCATTTATCTACGATTAGGCATCAAGATGGACAAGGTGGTTATTAGGTGGATTATAAAGGAGGAAATAGAGGGATGGAGAATGAGAGCCAGTGTGGGAGGCAGAGTGGTGTATTAGTTTTGGTTAGCCAGTGGGATGGAGCAGGAAATGGGGAACCCGTGGGTGGCAGAAACCCTCACCGTTGTGAAGTGAGTAGAAAGCAAAGCCCTGGCTCTATAATGCCAGCAGGAGATGGCTGCCAGCACCGAACTGGCAAAGTCGGCTACCTGGTCGTCTCCCATCAGCACATCCTCTTTGAAACTCTCCCCCTCCTCTATAGCCTTCTCCTGCTGCTGCCCCACCTCTCCCTCTCTGGGCGAAGAGTCACTGTCGGCTGCATTTAGCCGCTCCAGAGAGTTCCTCACATCCTCCACACCCGGCCTCTCCCCCTGGGGCTCGTCTAGACAGGGGCTCAGTGAGCTGACACTAGAAGCTGGCTGCAGGGAGCTCCTATCGCCCAGCAGTGTGCCTTCACTGTCTGCATGCTGTAGCGTGAAGTCATAAACATGTGGTTTGTTATTGCAAGGCTTGTGCTACAGCCATGTGACTGCAGGGCTGTAAATAGCAAAGATGTGTCGTTTTTCAGCAGCAGGTGAAATATGATTTCAAGAACAGAGAGTACGATCTGGGAGGTCTCAACCTGGATGCAACATCAAGGAATATTTTCAATTGCAAAACTACAGAGGACATGTAATGAGTATGAAGTCATTCTTTAAAATGTATACAACTATGAAGCAAGGCTTTCTGTGGCAAAAAAAGACAAATCTGTAACAAATACTGCATGCTTAGGTGTCCACACTCTTTGTTTTCACACGTTTTGAGCAGATGTTGGGTGTTTATCTCAAAAAGTGCTGTTAAATAAACACCTAACATCCATATCAGTAAATTTAAAATTCTGTTGCCCCGGTGTGTGTATCCCTATATCTGCAACATTTAGCACAAAGAAAAATTTAAATGCTCCGTTCTCCCAAAGGAAACAATTCTTAAAAATAAAAATCCTCACATTAGTCTTATGCTGAATTCTTTAATTACAACCATACATCGGCTTACACTGAGGAGAACTGGAAGTTTCTTGAAAAATCAATAATAAAAAAAAGATCAACGCTGACAGCTGTATAAGCAACCTACGGCGCCCTCCACGTGTCTGGGCTCAGGAACATCACTGAACAACAGAAGCAACCAGATCTGGATGAAATCCCCACAAACACCAGTGGGAAAATGTTACTGTCTGCTGAAAATAATGTGGAAATTTTAGGCCCAATTTCAAACAGTATATTTAGCACCACCTAGAGCTACTTTCTCAAATTGTTCATCTCTATCTTTATTATGCATTAATATAAACGAATGCTGTGGATATTTTTATAAGCTTCCCCAGACTGAAGCCTTAGTACACTAGGATGCTTTGCAATCTAACTGTAAAGTACAGATTTAGTTTTCCCACCAGGAAATCTGGCTGAATCCTCTGATTTGAACTGAACAGTACTGAATGTTGCAAACTTCATCCAAAGATACTTCAACAAACTGCAACTTTAAGACTGTGCATATCTCTGCAGCATGGCTTTTGCATCATTTTTAAGTATTTGGTTTTTTAAGGTGGAATTGTACAGAATATATGTGACATTAAGTTGCAGAAAAGTTTTGGAAAAAAAAAATGATCTTAGTCTGGTTTCATAACATAAAAGAAACCTGGGACTTTAACAGGGTGTGGAGAGGGTTTTATATCAGCTATAGGTGTTAAGTTTAAATAACCTTAGTCAAATTGCTTTGCTACTTCTTGCAAAAGTATACCAAGGATTAGTATGAATCAATTTTGATAACCTTAACTTACCTTCAGAACAGCTGCAGTAAACAAAGATTGAGGCGAAGGCACCAAGAAAAAAACAAAAAACAAACAAGAATATCAATAACAGGTCAGATATTATGTGCAATAAAATGTACAACCTTTAATGCATTTAGGGATAAAGAGACAATCTCTGCTTCCACATCCAGGCAGCCATTAGTCTGCTTCAGACTCAAGGGAGGCCCTGTGATTAGGTAAATACCGATAAGTAGCATCTTGTTCTCCGAGGCTTTAACGGGACATGATGCAATTAGCCAGGAAGTGATGAACCACTTCCTTACCCATATGAGAAGGTTTGACATGAAAATGGCTTGTTCATTACATCGTCTGGAGAAACTGTTCTGGACAGGGAGCAAGAAAGACCGGGGAATAGGAATACAAATGTTTTCTCCTCTAATGACCAATCAATGAAAACGGAAGACACACAGATCTGACGGGCAGGGCCCAATTTGAGAGCCGAAAAAGAGCTTGTGTGTGACAAAAGGCCTCGGCCGAAGCGGCATATAATTAACTTCATTATGGCCAAGGTGGAGTGGGAGTGAGTGTGCGTGCCCATTGAAATGTTTTCCAGGTTTCTTTGAAGGAGAACAAAGCAGGAGTTCAATAGAGATGTGAACAGCAGCCCTCGTCCAACAAAATAACCTTGGTGGCTGGAGGCTGATGTTTAACTGGACCGCAGCCTCGACATGGGAGAACATAAAGCTGCGTTCATGAATCTGGCTGCAAAAATGTGTCTGAATTTTTAAGAAACAAAAAAATGAAATAAAAAGATGCCCACCGGAGGTGCTCTTTATGATTTGTTTAGCTGGTTCTGAAAGAATAAGAGAAAAAAAGAGCATTAATAAACTCCAAAAGGTGTGCATGCAATAACCATACAGTCATTTTTTTAATGGTGCAATTAATTGCATGATGGATAGAAGATGTAAACATACCAGATCTCCTCCTTCCATTTCGTTCCCCGAGATGAGGGCTGTCACTCTGGAGGCAGTCTGCTTTCATCATCCTCTCTAGACTATTCTTCCTAGAATCTGAAAAACAGAAGAACACATCATTACACTCATAGCTAAAATAAAAAAAAAAACTAGTTTCTACACTTTGACAGGCTGTTTAAAAAAAAAACACGAAATCATGAAAAAAAAACAAAAAAAAAAACAAAAAAAAAAACAAAACAATAAGCTTGAAATATTCCCGGGACACAAGCAACAACTCTGGTTTTATGAGCTGCATCTGTGGTTGCTGTGGCAACGGTTAAATGGTCCCAACTTAAATAGAGATGCTCCATTATCAACACTTACAGTTTATGCTGTCCACAGTGGCGTCTTTTGCCTTCAAAGACAGAAGGGACAAGTTAAAGACTTTCCAGTCATGGATGGGAAAGAAATGTTCTGTAGAGGAGAAGGTTTACCTTCGGCGGTAAGAAGGTGTTGTGGTTCTCAAGAATGAGCCGCTTAATATGATGGGACCACAGACGCTTCTCTTCGACAGACTTTGCCTGAAAGCGAATCTCATATTAGAACATTTTTTATGCCTAGTTGCAAGCCCCTGTTGTTAATACATTATACAACCACTTTTTGCCGATGGGTCGAATGTTAGTCTCCTCTATAATAGTGGATCTTGCAGTTAGCACAATGTTACTCGATAGCCCACAGCTTTCTATGGGATTTAGGACCAAACGCTAATAAATCAGCAGAATGAGGTTTTTGTAAATATATGCAAATATATTTTTGCTCTAAATTCTGCTGAAAATCCAATTTTTAGTTTCCACCACTTGTTGATTCAACTGTGGTTTTAAAGGACTCATTATTATAATGCACTTTAATAAAGTTTCCTGGGCTTTAAGATGGTCCCACAGCATAATAGGTCCTCCACCATAAGAAGGACTGGTCTAGGCTTTCTTTCCTGCAGTTAATCAAACTTCTCACATTAACATTTTTGTTTATTTTATGGAGAATTTTTTTAAGGTTTCTTAACGGTTAGACTTCATTTAAACCTTTTTTTTTAGTTGATTTTAAATGGTATATATATTTGATAACAGAACATTTTAAAACAACAGCATGCTAAAGCCAGCTTCTGAGCTTAGCGGCTATTTCACAGTTTCTGGCATCCGGACAAACTTGGGTCAGTTAGAATCTTTGTGTCTTAGCTGAAGCCAGGACAGGATAATGCAAGATTAAATACAGACACTGGATCAGAGATTGTGATTGTATTTTACAAAATTTCTTGAAGAAAAAAAAGTTTTTAATCATTTATTTAGCCAAACTCAGTTAAAAAAAAAAAAGTTTCAAGCCTAGAGTAGAAATAAAATGATCTAAAAAAAGGGGGGAATAAAGTCTCCTTTATGTGTTTAAATGAGCCTGTAAAAAAAAAATAAATGCCCTTATCTGTGTAAAAATGTATGTAAAAAAAAATAATTTCTGCTATTTATCTTTTGAGCAATGACATGAGGAGGCAAAGTCTGAAAAAATATACATTTTCTAATTTCCATTTTCATTTAGTGTTAAAAAACATCACTCTAACATTACTTCTCTGATATAATGTTAAATAATTTCAAGGTCATTTCTCACATTTTACCAGAGTGATTCCAGATGGTCTGAACAATCATTAAAGAAGAGCCTGAGTTGTAACAGCTTCACAACAAGTATAAAACCCTAACCTCTTCTATGGTGATCGCATAAAGCATTAAAGTCAATAGAAATTGTAAGTAATTACAAACAGTAAACATAAAAAGTGTGTTACATCGTTGCTTTAAAGAATGCAACACATCACCTGCCTTTACACAGGTGGGAGTCCTTTCATTAAAGGCTGCAGGTGTCTCTCAAATGTCCAAAAGAAGCTGCATGTTTTAAACTGGTTGTGTATTAGGTCTCATTGTCCTGTTGCAAAGTAAATGTATTGTCTTACAAATGCCATCGATAGGGCGAAAGCTTTAAAAAAATATTACTCTGTAACAGAAACTGAATCTTTGTTTATTAATTCACCCTGATAAAATTACTCTTCATAATGATGTAGCAAATTTTGATTGTTTAACGTAAAAATAATCTCAATGGATCATTGAAGTTTGTGGCTTTATTCCGACTTAAGGTGGAAGGTTTTAGGGGAATGCATACATTCACACGGTTGTAAATATAATGGATCCTTGAACCATGTATCGGGCACAATGTCATTAAAAAAAATCTTTAACATTTTGCCGTTTATAAAGAATTAGGCTAATAGCTTTGCTGCAGTTACCTGCACTGTATGGGGTTGCTTGGGACGCTTGAAATGGATAACACTGAATAGGAGAGGATCCTTGGCGTTGTCGAGCAACATCAGGGTGGAACACTGTAACAACAATTGAAATGCAATGTGTCGTCTTGTGGTTCAGTCCCAAGAAGACCATTTTTTTCCTGATTTCTCTTCACATTTTAATATCAGTTTATCACATTAGAACAGGTAAAAATCATACCAAGATGTGAATCTTGTAGACGTAGTGTTCCCCTCTTTTCTTGGTAATGAGGAGCATCTTTTCGAACAGGAAGAGCGTCCGGGTGTTCTTAGCTCTTAGCATAGGAAACGTTCCCTCTAGCACCAGCTCCCCACAGGTGGTCAGGTCTGCACCCTTCCAATTGATCAGCAGAGATTGTATCTCCTTATGTAAAGAAGAAAAAAAAAAACATATAAACTGTAAGCCATGCTTTAAAAGGAAATGAAAGGTTTGAATTAAGATTTTGCATCAAGTAACACAAACGCACCCCTTATTGATAGCAGTTTAAAAAAAAAGCAAAGCTCATATTTTTTGTTGCATGGGAGCTTTGCTGTATTATCTAACCTGCACTCTGACTGCATGCTCATGTTTCCTCTTCATGTCATTGATGTACCAGGCCACTCCTGTCATGGTTTCTATCGCCTCCTGAATGACCTCATAGCCCTCTTCATCTGGGTCATAGTGTTTGGCAATTTCCTTTAAGGATAGTGTGCATAAACCGAGTTCAAAAATAGCATTTCTCTAATCCAGACGCCTTGTCACAATTTTAAAAATAAAAGCACCACTGGGGATCAGTGAAGCTGGTCTTTACCTGCAGGAGAAGGTGATACTTGAGGATTCTCTGCACTGGCTTCAGAAGGTAAGAACCCAAAGGGAGAGAGCGTTTCAGAGCAGCCTGCCGATCCCTGAAGAACTTTGCCAATGTTTTATTCCTCATGAAGTCAGTGAGTGTTGCTACTGAGCTGCAAGAAGCAAAGAATGGCATTTTATAATCGATTGAAAAATGCTGCAAGCAAAAAGCAATATCAACCTTTTCAAAAACATAAGACACCTACTTAGGATAATTGTTGCAGTATTTGGTGTAGATTTCAAAATATTCACTCTGGGGGAAACACAAACCAGACATTACTCTCTTTATTCAAAAAACAAAATATATATTTTATTTACAAAAAGGTTTTCCTCACCTTGTCAACAAAGCAATGAGCGATAGCCACAGGGTCATTCTCACACATGTCCAAACACTGCAGCAGTTCACTGAAAATAAATTAGGATGAAATTAGCTTTAAAGCTTAAAGCTGGAACACTGAAACAGGAATATTCTTTCATGTCAATAATTTTGGTTGAATAGGTTTCAATTAAAAAGGTGTTGTCCCACGTAAACACAAAGCTAATAAAATGTTGATGGTTTGGATGACGATTACATTTTTTTAATGAAATTTCGGTAATAGAATCCCTTTAAATGTTCCATCTGTTCCTGTTTCTGACCTTAAGATCCAGAGTTTTTTCCTGACATTTGGCAAGAGAATCGGTCTTTTACAAAAACTGGATTTTAAAGATGTGTTGGAGTTACAATCAATGTCCAAAAACGCTCCATACAAAGTCCATGCGTGTGTCTGTAAGATATTTCATTACTATTAATAAAACAACCAGCAGGGGGCAGCATGTTCTCTCGTATGCACTGAAACCAGGTACAACCGAATGTTCTGACATGTCCAATGAGAAGTCCTGGTGTTTCAATGCTTACTGTAAACAGTACGATTTGTTCATACAGGTCAATAGCTCAGTCTATTAATTATGTTTTAAGTGCTTAGAAACACTTAAAAGGGTTTTGATGATTACTGGAGGACAACTTGTCCTCTACACTGTACTGGATATATAGTGCTGTATATACAGAACTCTGGTTTCCCTTTGGGTAACCTCCTACACACAAGCTCTGTTGCAATACTAAAGCAAATACAGGGCAAGTATTCACCTGCTGATGCAAGTATTTCTTCATAGAAAAAGATAAAGTAGAAGAGCTACATTTGATCTGTTTTTTTTTGCTTGTTTTTGGGAGGGGGGGATTCCGCCTCAGAAGGCTCCGGCAGCCTTGACATTAAAAGAAAGGCTCCAAACTATGAGGACAGAAGACTGTTGATGTTATTTTGGCCTTGCAACACGTTAAGCAACACAGACATAAGATGTAGCACAACCTTTCCTAAGGCTTTTCACCCATTTACCACAGCGCTTCCTGTGGTTAGAAACTACCAGGTTGCTTCTTAACAATGCATTATGGGTAGAAGTGAACAACCATCATCTGATGCAGGATCAAACTACAGGCAATCAACCTTCTACACTCCCTATACACATAATCTGCACAGGTTTGCGACATCGACCATGCATATTTCATACTTTATTATCATAAATCATCAAATATCTAATTATTACATGTCTGTTCCTATTAGGAAAGATGATTTAATGTTACCTGTTGAACTCATAGATGTCCTCAATATTTCCAAACAAAGCCATCACTTGCTCGTGTCCAATGGGGAGATTTCTCATATCGATAATGTGGGCCAAATAGTCCTGGAAAAAAAATTATAAAGAGATTAAGTAATAACTTAAAGTCAGTGGGGAAATATAGCAGGAATATACAGATTCCTACCAGGAGTGAAAGCAGGTAACTACAAGCTGATGGTTTCTACATGCAGAGCAAATCCAAGGTGGAATGGGGCGCTGAGCAATGTTTAATCGATCTAATTTAGTTAGAGAGGCAGAGCTTCCATGTTGTGCATTTAAGAAAGGATATCTAGGGGGTTAATTAGGAAGTTACACAACTCTAAATTCAGAGAGAATGAAGAGAGGGGGATGAGAAATTAAAGGTGGAGGCCGTAAATCAGTGGAGGTTTAGGTCATTCCTACAACTTCCTTTCTCACTATTACAGTTATATCTAGTTCACAGCATTAGGGTTCAGGTTCAATTGGTTACACTAGGAAGCATTTAAAGAAAATAACGTGATGAAAAGTAGTTAAAAGCAGCTGTCAAAACAAGACCCTATTGACAACATTTCTAATCAGTCCATACTAGTAAATCTTTTTACAAACTTAGATGATATAAAAAATGGAATTTAATACTTATATAAATACGGTATCTTTCTAATTCATGAGCTGAATTTATAAGCCAGGCCAGTGTAAGGTCAAATGTGATTAAGTTATGTAAAACTATCCCAGACCTTTGTAATGCGATTCATATTTAGAACAGAGGATGCTTAAGAAATATGGGAAATTAGGATGTTAATCAAAACAAAGCAACTAAGAAACATTCACTTGTTCAACCACCTTCCAACCAACACAGAAAAGTACTTCAAAATCATTGCTTATTTAAGCAGACTTGAAACATAATCTAGGGAGGTACAGACTCTCTGGATTCACAGATGTTTTAATGATTTGCAATTTACTTTTAGTTCTTTAAAAAAAAGTTTTCATTTAATCATGATTTAAGGTCAATACTCTATTTTGAAATAACCTCATTTAAATTTTGATTTGCTTTATAATATACTTATTTAATAAATTTATTACAATGAACAATTTATCTAGTTTTTTTAACCTTTAATTCAAGGTGTCTCAGTCTCCTGCTGAACTCGGGCCTAAGACCAGTATCTAAGCTTGCTAATGTCTCAGGCAATGTTGGTCATATTTATTGTTACATTTTCAGAGAAAGAAACATTATTTCATTTAGACAGAAAATAAGTTAAAAAAAGGAATCAGAAAAAAGGTTTATTGGAAGCTTTTCCTTTCCTTAACAAACTTGTTTTGACAGCATGTTTAAAATGTTATCATCATTGCTTTGGTCTAAACTGCTGCAAACTGAAGCAGTTTGTTTTAGGTCTATTTCATGTCCCTGCAGAAGAAAAGCCCCCTCCTTTCACCGCGTATTTCACCTAATGGATGGTGTGATCAGGGTGATGTCCAGTGTTAGCTTTCTGTCACAGTGGTTTACCAGTAGGGAAAAATATCAACAGATCACCTGATTCCAAAGCTCCCCAAACTTTTCACCTTCTGACTCACAAAATGGTACCAGAGGCGACTCATTGAGTATATAAACATTTCTACTAAATCAATAAGCCACCAATGGAATAATTTTACAAACAGCATCAACTACCAAAGTGGTCAGTTCTGTCATCTTTTAAATGATGCTTTTATATCTTTTAACTTATGTTTTGATTGTTTCATTTACTTTTTTAAGGTGGATGTCAAAACCCCAACTGGTTGATCAAGGACCCCAAGCGGGGTCATGACCCCAGCTTTAGGAATCAATGTTTGTTTGCTCGGTCTCTTTAGGCAGCCTGAAGGACGTTTCTTTGTGACATTCATTTAACAATTTACGTTTTCATTTAATCACTCATTATAAAAAGACGAATTTGTGGAGCGCATGATTACCATTTGGTTAGTCAACAACTTCTCTCACCTGAGCTGTGTCTTTCCACAGCTCCTCCAGAATAACCTCAAACCTCTTTCCTGCAACAGAGATTAATGTTCTGCCTGCTAACAGGGGGATTGGTTGTTTTAAAAACATGTCAAACCATTTCTGTTTGTGGATGACAGATTAAGCAGATCTTCCTTGCTTCAGATATCTCCACAAATTAAATTAACAAAACACCCACTTCCATCTGAACCTCCAGGGTTTATAAAAAAGGCAGTAGGCAAAGCGTGCCAACATCTGTGTTCCCCCATATTTTATTTGGTTAATGACACACCTATGTGGCATGCAAACATCACCTAAAAAGGATTGGGGTAAAGGGAGGCTAAACAAATATGCAACAGCTAAATAAAGAGCATACAAGTAAACACTTCGCACAAACACGCAGCCTCTCAGAGAGCTGCAAACACCCTGACAGGCATTGCATTACTGAACGAGCTGCAGAAAAAAATGTCTCCTATGTCTATTTGAAAGAAAAATCCATCTTTGTCTTAAACAAAACATATGTGACCTTTAGCGTACCTTGAGATTTAAAGTCTTGTATCGTCTGGGGCAACAAGCTGTTCTTTATTATAGAGCAGGGAGGGTTGCAATACTGATATGGGTAAAATAAATCATTTTGAAAGTGTTTAAAAATCACACAGAGTGAAAAAAGAAAAAAAAAAGAGCAGGCAAGTCTTACTACACCAGAAACCAAATGATTACTCTGGGTGTGTAACAGCCAGTTGTTTGGGACATATTCCAGCATGTGGAATCAGCTGGGGTTAAACAGCTGCCTCTCAAATCTGGATCCCACGGACAAAGCTGAAACTGAGCCTGATAAAGTGGATCATAAAGACACATCAACATATTAAACAGCTGCTTATGACTTCAGTGTCAGTATCAAGTAGAAGCTAAAAAAAACAGAAAACCAAAAACCCACAATGCTGAAATGAGAAGAAGTGTTTTCACATGTTTCTGACAGATCTAAGGCTGGGTGTGAAATCAGTTGCATGGAATCAAGATGACAGAAGACAGACTGTAATCATAAAAGGACAGAGGCTCCATTTATGCCCAGTCGGGTTCCCACACTTTAGACTATGGAAATCCCAATTGCACTCGTTTCATCTGCGTTATTTCTTCAGCTGGTGGATAGATGGGGCTGTTTGTGTTGGCCTGAAGATCCAGAGAGTTCAGGCAAGGCAGGAGCTTACAGCAAAGGCCTGTATGACCAAGACCAGACCAGACCAGACCAGGCTGCTGCTGTCAGCTAAAATAGTTACAAATCCTAGAAGTGTCTGTCAGGAACAAGCCATTACTCAAACTGGATCCAGGGCAGTGCACACTCCCAGAGCAAATGTTAGACGCCAGCACCGTCTGAGACAAGGTGAGGAGGGGTGCTGGCTCTTTTACTGCCATTCAGTCTCAGAAATGCCTCACATGCTAAAGCCATTACCATTTTTAGACTTTGTAATGAAAAGTACAGACCAATGGAAAAGGAGCTTTGTTTTCTGGAAGCAATCGCCAGACACTACAAAAAGAGAAAAAAAGGTGATAATAAAGATGTAAGATCATCACTGCCCTACTTCTTACTCTTCTCATCTTTCAAAGGACATTTATCCAAATTTAAACAAAGAACACAAACCCAGCAGTCAGTGATGTCTGCAGAAGAATTTCCACCGAAATATGAGCATTTGTTCCATAAGCTCAGTCTACACAGGCTGTAAACTTTCACTGCACAGTAAACACACAGTGTTTATGCAACAGAGCACATCCAGATCATAAACTGCTCCTAGGCTTTCATCTTTACAAACAAGAAAACCTGTAAGTTAGGAGAAAGCAGCGGCCAGATGTCTGGCAGACATTTTTTGTCCACTGGCTGATCTTTTCAGAGAGAGGGAAAATCATACCGGGGGTTTGAATGAAAAAGGAAAATCCACCAAAGGCTCCAAAACACTTTTAATTCACAAACAGCTGCCTGGAATACAGGAGACCTTATTCCCATCCAGGAAATTGAGGTGAATCTCTGCATCTGTACTTGGCTTGATAAACAACTTTGAAAGAGCACTGGAGACACTATGTCAGAGTTCAGTGTAAATCTGTTTTAAAAACACTAAATACAGACGATTCTATTAGCTGTAATTTGAAAGGCTTCAATAACATGAATACAGTGTGTTTCAAAACCATTCATACCACAAACATTTGTCTGCATAATAACCTAAAGATTTAAAATCAGGCCTTGAATTTATTAGAATTTACATTGAAAAACTAAAATGAAATAGTTATGAACTTTAAGCAAAATCATTCTTTGATTTCAAAAGCAACATTTGTGAAAGGCTGCAGGCACTGTATTCGGCCCTCTTATTCTGACATCTCTAATTAAAATACAGTGCAAACAATATCCTTTAGATGCCAATTTCTAATAACTTCAGTCTACCTGTCTGCATTTTTAAACACGCTATTCTGTCTTAAACGTTTATGGGAGAACATTGAGGACCAAACAGCTCCATGGATACCAAGAAATGCAGCAATAACAACAACAATAACCATTATCGTTATTATTATAACTACTGTTATTATTAAAACTATAATAATATATAATATTAAAAGGTATAGCTGAGCAGAACTTTAAAGGTTAGCTTTGGTTAAAACTCTACATTCTAAACTAGAGGCAGAGCAATGCAGCAACCGGATGATATTAGCCTTTTTCCTTGTATTGGTTTTGGCCGATACATGCCTTCCTCTTTAATTCATTAATGCATTCAGCAGGCATGCCTTGGGATAACATGAACCGCGTGCTTTGCAGCTCCCTCCATTTGCTAAACATTGTTAACGTTTTGTTTATTAATATTTCTGTTTTGTTTAAATTGAGACTTGTGTAACATTTGTTATCATTTGAATATGAATCATGTAAATGGCCAAAGAAAATGTGATATCGCCTTTAGAAAGCATTTATTGAGGATTGGTTAGACTGGTACTGGCAGCAGCCTTCGAAAACCTACATCTATTCCAGACCTTAAGGATCAACGAATCATCTGTGGTCTAAAAATAATAGGAGACTGGCAGAACTGAAGATCTACCAGAAATGGCCATCCATACGAGCTGACAGCCCAAGCAAATATAGGAACTCTTCGTATAGTAAAGAAAGCCACAGTTTACGTGGGAGAATCTGCAGAACATGCACAAATCTGGCTTTTAGGAGTGAGGTAGGAAGGAAGCCATGAAGGAAAGTCTTGTTTGCTTCTGGTCCTACAGGGAACATAGTTTGGGAGAACGAGCCGTGGCCAGATAAAATTTAACTGTGTTTACATGCTAATCTATGTGTGGCAGCAAACTAACACTGCACAACACCTTGAACATCTTCCCTCCAAACAAGGTGGTGACGACATTACTCTGTGTAATGCTTTTCTCTTAAGCATCACAGAGTTCTAGCCAACAACTGTAGGATCTGGCATGATGATGTAAAACAGACTTTCATTTGGAGTGAAAACATTTTGACTCACCTCCACGATGCTGCTCAGGTCTTTGACATACATGCGCTCCGTTTCAATGATCTCCATGACAACACGGTCCACATAGGTCAGCTCTGGGTTGGGAGCCATTGTGTCTGAGACAACAGGCGAGGTGGTCACTTGCAGTAATTTACCCCTGGCAGGCCTCCTGGAAGAGACGTTGTTCCGCTGGTTGCTGATCACAAAGGCCTCCAGATGCCGCCGCCAGCCGCCAACAGAACCTTTCAGCTGAGGACTGTGATTTCCAGCCTGCCTGTTGGTGCTTTCTGTCGGGCTCAGCTCCAGGTCTATGTTTTCTTCGTTCTGAAGGAAACTTGTGGTGGAGGACGGAAGGGCCACCGTACTTCCAAAAAGGCTTTGACTATCAGCAGACGAACCAGATGACAAGGTGGACACCAGGCTCACGGGACGTTCGCCCTCTCCGTCTAAAGGCTCCACACATACCTGGCTGTAATAGTCTGGACCCAAATCTACGTTATCCTTGACATGGTTGCTGGTGGAGAGGGGTGAGGACAACTGAGAAGATTCTGAGAACAACACAGAAAGTAGTTTTCAATATTTAGGAACAGAAATAAAACACATTAAGCAAAACATCAGACAGAGGATTGTAGGATATGTAGGATTTTGTCACATTTACAGTTTCCCCACTCCTACAACAATCTTTAATAAAAAGTTATGGTGCCATTGTTTTTTTCTCAACAAAGATCTTTAGACTTTTTCCATCTTCCTTATCATTCGCATCATAGTGGAGTCTAGTTTGTTACACTTTCAGTGGGTTTAAATGCTTAAAACATCTGTAGTAACGATACAGCAGGGCAGCTTTAGGTGATCGTTTTTTTTTTTTATCCAGTTCTTTCAAATATGCAAATATCAACACGTCTGCCAAACCTCAACACCAAGTTCTGTCATCTTTCTAATTTTGAACGATGCCAAACAGAACTAAGGCTCTGTGTCATGCAGCATTACTTCCTTTATGTGTAAAGTCATTACTAATGAAGCTAATAAACTTAAGAAAAGTACATTTGAGAATGCTTCAGTCACATAATGTGTGGCGCCAGTGCTTGTAATGCATTGTACATTTTCCATGATGTTCCATTCCAAACAAAAGGGGTTAGTACCAAAAATTAGCTTCCTGAAAATTGTACTAAAATTGCACGTTGGAATTTCCTAAAATATCTTGCTACAGAAAATGTAACCCATTTGCCTTCTTTGGTATTTCACTCTTGAACATCGGGAGAGGCAAATGTTGTCCACCATGGAGAAGGAGTTTCTAGTCAGGAAGATTAGAAAGAAATATTCCAAGACCTGTTAAAAAAATCAGAGTCAACCAAAAATATTATTAATATTAATGATCATAAGGAAAATGTACGCTAACCATGCTTCCCTTAAACACACGAGGTAATAGAAGTTCAAATTCAGACATAAGCTGCCATTTATTTTTATTTTTTTTAGTTTAAACTGGAAACACTGACATCCAAGACAGTAAAAGAGCCAAAAGCTCTGCGTGTCTAGTGACAGGCTGAAACAAGGACCAATGTTTTACAGTAAACGGGCCGCCACAAATCATTACTGACGTGACTTAAGTTCAACACTCTACAGCCTATGGAAAAACCAGCCGTTTCCTTTCATACTCCTGACCACTCAAGGCTAAAGCTTGGATAAACAGAACAGGGGAAGCTAAAGAGAATAAAAAAAGAAAATCAAGTAAGGAGACCAAGAACGTTGTTTATATGTCTTTATAGAACTATGTCTGAATTTAAGAGACATTGAATCCATATCGTGTTTCATTCACTTCCTGCCCAGATGGGGACTTTTCCTTACAAGCATTTCCTAAATATGTGAAATCATAGCAGTGTGAGAATGGAGGACTGAGTATCCACTGTGCAGAGAACTACACTTCCTGAAAGGGCAATGAGGCCAATTGCACTCAACCGATCTAAAGAAGTGGAGCTCTGTCTGTTCATTTAGGCTGAGACTAATAAAACAAAATCTATGTAGTACAAACTGTCATTAAATGTAGCTTGCTGTCTTACTCCACGAGTGTACACAAGCTTTTAGCTTAAATGCAATCATCATTTGTGCACCCGCGGTTAGCCAGCCACAACTGTCAAACAAACTTTAAGTTGCTGAAAAAAATGAAAGTAGTTTGTTTTTTTGAGTTCTCTTCTGTGCATAGATCTAGAATTGTTTTCATTTTCATTTAGTTTGACTAAGAGAAAAATCAGTCACAGTTTGAGATTTATCAAGACTTGACAGCAGTTTCATGTGCAGTTGGAAGAAGAGTCCTACATGAGAACACCGACTTCCTTTCACTTCATGCAGATTCACACAGATACACCTCTTGGCATCTCTAATCTTTTCCATGAGTCAGTCAGTATTGAGCTCATGTTGTTCACAGTGGAGTACTTGCTTCACAGTCCACACCAAAGCTTCCCAGCAGCACAGTTCTCATGCACAACCTCTCTGGGAGAAACGGATGAGTTGGCAGGCAGAAGCGACCACTTGAGAAGGCCATTTATGCTCTGTGAGAAATCATATGGTGCGGAGTGCATCAGCGAGTTACTAGACTCCCTACACAGATGTGAATTAAGACAAAGAATCTGTTTCTATTGATGGGTTTTGTCTTTACTTTTGGTTTTGAGCTTGGCTAAGTCTGGCTTCCCTGTTTCCATCACTTCCTCCCGCCCAATGTTCCTCTATAATAAAGCTGCAGACACTGCCAAGTTAAGAGGAACAACCCAACGTAAGCCGATTGTTAAAAACAGTTTATGCACTTACAAGCAAAGAATAAATACCTTAATTTTGCATAATCAGAGGAAGCACACGTTACAGCGGTAGAGGTGCAGGTACACGCACACTCCTGGCTTATCTGAAAAACTGGAGCATGCTAAAGTTACGGACAAGTCAGACCTCTGCTGCGGCTTTGATTGACCACTTCAGATACAGGCTCCACGGGCAGGAATTATCTGCAGCTGATACCACACAAACCGCATGTTTTGTGGTGGACCAAGCACTGCCCATGTAAAAACAAGCTTTGCAAAAGGAATGCAAATGACCTGGTTATCTTGGAAGAGCTGAATGCTTGGTTCTGTGCAAAGCAGTGCAAAGCGTTTCCAGTCTGCTCGTTGTTTAGGAAAAAAAAAAAAAGATGAGGTCATCTACAGAGCCGTCTGGATCCTCTGACTTCTCCTTCACAATGGTTCTTTCTAAAATCCATTAGAAAATTTAAAAAAAATATAGAAAATAAACTACTCCTCCACTTACAAGCCTGGTGAGACTTTTATAACTAATCTCTGAGGGATCTGCAGCCACAGTGGCAAAGAGCCTTCCTGTTATTGTGCCACTTTGCTGCAACATGTGAAGAGATGGGAACGCTGCACTGCCAACCAAAGCCATTTTGAAAACATGAACTCATCAAATTAAAGCTACCTAGTACTGCCAATCCAATGCAAGTTTGTCTTTAATTGTTAATTGCGTAGTATGAAAACAAAGCAACACATAAAGAAAGGACAGTTTAATTGTTTCCGGACCTCAATAAATGAGCTCAAATCATTGTTTTTATTTTGCTCATCTCCTAAATATACATTTTATATATATCTTAAGAGTTAAAGTGAGTTTTCTATTAGTTAAAAATTCTTTACAATAAACACAATTATTGGAAAAGCATGAAATAAAGACATGGAATAAGGACATGAACATCGGTAATGTCTGAAATACCAGGAGAACCAAATCTGCAAAAAAAAAAAAAATCATAATTTTCAGGTGAATACGTAAAAGATATAGAAGTAAAAACTTTTGATTTATTTGATTTCTTTTAGTTTTAAAACGACAGGATATTCATAAATAGATATGTACAATTCCCTATACTAGTATCTTCAAAAAGTTTCAAACATGACTACTAGCCTTCTTTAAAGAAATAATGTATTTTTATGTGAATATAATTAAGTTGGTTTAATGTAAATGTAAATTAAAGACTATAGTAACATGTTTATATGTATTTGATGCAGGAGAAAGACTGGGGTCCTTTATCATTAAAAATTTGTTCAGTAATTTATTATGGAGAAAGAGTTAGCATTAAAAAACAAACATTACACTTAAAAATGTTTGTCTTTTAAAGTCTCCTTACAAACAAATTTTGTTCGATATAAAGTTTAAAAAGACTGTGTGAGAAAAGCAGAGGGTGGTAGGCAGGGGAGATCACTCGACAGATGGCCAGATGAGCTGAAGATACATGAATGATGCAAAATAATAATAAAAAAAACATAAAAGTATCAAAAAACAGACAGAAGCAAAGTTTAAAAAGTAATCCCAAATAACAGCATGTAAAAAACCCTGCAGAAACAGCATTGCTCTATAGAAAAAGGACAAAAAAAAAAAAAAAAAAAAAGTGTGCCACACCACTAGGGGGAGTTAACCACCAGGTTGGGTTGTACAAGACACTTATGTGACGCACTGAAGAAAACTTAGGGAAAGAAAGAAATACTCATTTGATTCTAAGGAGTTTTTAAACAGAAAATCAGCATATTTCTGTAGGTAATCTTAGCTGGCTTGTCTTTACAGAGGGTTCGGTTCCGCTTTACTTGTTGGTCCACTCCCCTTAGTGGTCGACACGTTTCTTCCGTTTTTCTTTTTTTTTTTTTTTTGAGCCTTTTACGGCACTAGTGGCTCGTTTTTCAGACAGTAGGCTGACAGGAAAGGGGGTATTGAGGGGGGGGGAGAGACATGCGGGAAAGGACCACAAGCCGGATTCGAACCTGGGTCGCCCGCGTCGAGGACTAAGGCCTCCGTACATGGGTCGTGCGCGCCAACCACTGCGCCACCTGCACACCCAATTCTTTCGTTTTTCAAAACTATTCTGGTAGTTTTTTGATACATTTTGTACTTGCAAAGTGTCTTTTTTGTCTCGCAACATTTTTCTTATGCATATCTTGTTTTTTTTACTTCTGTGATTTTTGAGTTAAGGCTTCTATGGTGTCCACACCCTTAATACAATCCAAATTAAAATACAGTTTGTGAGCAAAGAAAGAATTCAAAAACATAAGGTCATGACAAATTCAAGTTCACATGCACCTAGCATTTACCCGCACCAAAGCACACAGCACCTCCCTTTAATTTGCATGTCAGTATAAATGCCGGCTAACGCAAAGTGGTGAGAAACATTTTTTCCACCTTGAAACTTTTCTTTTTTTTATCACCTTCAAATGTTTTCAGATAATAAAAGAAATGTTTAAACAACAAAAAAGTTAACCTGAGCAAATAAGAGAAGCATTTTTTAGAGAAAAACTACAGTATATACAAGCTTGAAGTGACAAAGAAAAAGATTAAACAAGAATTAATATTTACATCACTATGTACTTCTTTACAAAGTCAATGTTAAAGACATTGTATACAATCTGAAAAACATTTTACAGCAGAATTGAAAAAATAAACACCTTGAGCCATCAGTGGTTTAGCAATAAGCTAATTTTAGAAGCATCATATTTGAAATTCCAGAAAAAAACCTCCAACCTCTAATCTTAATTCCTTAGATTCCCCTGAGTTACTGCCAGAGCATGATGTGCATTTAGAGGCAAAGGTATGTTAGGGACGTAACAACACACACCTCCCTTCTATCACTGACAGATCTCCATGGTAACACTTAAATCCACTTCCTATGCCACATCACTGATCGCTAATCAATCATTTAATTTTCTAAATCTAACCTAATGAATTGATGTGGAACAAATAGTTATAAATTCTGCCTTTGTCACAGAATGGGTACAGAAATCCAATGGATGGGTCTTTTTTTCTATAACTGAGCAGAGGGACTAAATAACTAATCAGTCTAGACCTGCTATTGTTGGGTCTACAATTGTTTCTTTCCTTTCAGTCTCGGCTTATCATTTAGTTAACAGCACACACTGTTCATTAATGTGTCTGAGACTGACTAATAGTTATACGCATACCAACAAAACCCTTATAGGGCAGACAGAGGAACTCTGAAAGAAGCACTCCAGCACCTGGTTATTAACTTTTTCTTCCAAAAAGGCGGTTGTTACACCAACAGCGTGGATGATCTTTGTCTGAGGATGTCAGTGAAACAAAGACAAAGATTTTTTTTATATTTAAGAAATTCCTCAGCTTAGCCTAAACGCTGGCTTTGTGTTCATTGTTAATGACAGACACAACCAGGAAACAATAATAAAGTTTTTGCAACAATCCCCAGTGACTAGATCTGGCATATATGAACGTGTCTCCAGAGACTTGTCTGAAGCTGAAGTTTTACACATTCCCTGACAACACGATAAGCCGCAGCTTGCAGTGTATGACGTTAGCTGTTGGTTGCACAACCCTGAGATGAGACAACTTGCTTTTTCTGATTGGATCATGCAAACCAGCCTCTATGCAGATGATCATGCAAAAATATATGCACAAGGCAAACAAAATTTTACTTCCTCTGGCATTGAAAATTGCAGGACGGGAAACTTTAAAGAGAACTTTTTCTTGGTCAAGATTTCAGTACAATTCCTAAAAATCTGATTAATATCATGGATACACAAAACAGAATAGCCTTTGCTAAACTGCACACGTCACAGTACAGAGGAAAAAAAAAAGCATTTCATTCCTCACAGTTTTGTACATTCGATTATCAAGAATAGACTAAATAGAAAAGGCAGTATTAACAGAATGATTTTATCTGTTTTAAGGTAATGCGTTAGCCATACCAGCATGGTACATGTAAAAAAGTGACTGTCTCCAAATCTTTACAACAATAACACAAAAATGATTTTAAGAGAAACTTTTTTACTCTTTTTTCAAAATAATTAAAATTGTTCTGATTCAGCTGCACTGGGGGGTGGGTTGTCTGGACTTTGACTAGGACACCACAAGCTTCAGGTCAACTAGATCATTTTCCTAACTGATGTAAGGATCTGTTCCTTAAAACATCACATTACCACCAACATGTTCATCAGATTAATGTTCTTTTTCTCAAATGAAGTTGATTTTACTCCAGCAGTATGCACACCTTCCAGAAAGATGAACCTTTGAGTTGCCATTTAAATTTTTTCCCATGTCTCATTGGTCATCTAGATGTCATTTGGAAAATGCCAGCCAGGCCTTTGTTTTCCATTTGGCCAGGAGGGGTTTAAGTTTTGGAATTTTCCCATAAATGCATCCCCCCCTCCGTCTCCTTCTCATTGTTGAATTATAAATGGATCTCAACAGAAGCAGGAGAGTATTTTCTGTGTTGTGTTTTTTGTGGTTTCTTTCATACTGACAGATGTGAATGTTTCCTCATCTATTTTGGAGAAAGATGCATTGCCTTTTCAGAATATTTAGTCTACTTCACGTAGCTAGAAATTTAGTCTATAATTATTCCTGCACATGCAGCTATGGTTATACATGAAGCTATTGTTTTCCCATTTAAACTTTTAAATAATCATTATTTTTGTGCTAAAACATTTGTCTGATTATCCAAAACATTTAAGTGTGACAAAAAAGTGAAAAACAAAAGAAATCTTCAGAGAGTAAAGCCTTTTTACAGCACAGCGTGTCAAAATATCCTTTAAGACACTCCTACAGTTTTCAATACAATAGTATTTTCATACCTTGTTATCAAAGCGTTGGGACTTTTCCAGTGAAGCAAGCAAAATGAAGGACCATGTTACATAGGTTTCAAAATCACCTTTTTCCAAAACCAATTCCAATTCCTCCAAAATGAGTGACTCAGTTTAATATGAAAGGATGACGTGTGTGTCATCTCTGCCTTGAAGCAAGCAGACTCCCAGGGAGACGCACCTTCACGACTAGCCGGGTGCTCATGATGACAATCGGCTACCTGAAAACTTCACCACACCGAGCTAAACAGCCCTTTGTTTTCTAAGCAAATAAGATGCAGAAACAGGAACAACACAGTCTGCTTCTATGTTTAACATGCAAATTCTTATCTGCAAGCTAAAAGGGACCTTTTGGCATTTGAAAAATATTATAAGCTCATTTCCAAGAAAACCCACATAATACGTAACAGATATCAGCCTACAGAATGCCTGTTATATAATCCATCCTTCACCTTGGTTTAAGAACTAAAAACAAACATTTTTCTTATGTAAAAGAGAAAACAGTGTGTGTGGATGTACGATCCCACTGGATAAACATGTCCTTGCATGTGAGAGACTCAGCCTCTGCTCAGCCTTTCCTGCTTGATTCAACCTGACTCATGTATCAAAAGATGATGAATCTGAAGCACTAGTGGGTGAATCACAACCAAACACACCTTGTGATATTTCCCCAAGACAACGGTTGCAGCGTGACTACAGATAATGATCTTGAAAGATGATGGTTTTTATTTCCAGGTATCCTGGTACTTCTAAATTTAATTTCATAATAAGACTACTTTTCTCATCAAGATAAGTGAGTGTAAATCTTTGAAGCACATTTTGCTAACATTAAGACCGTTTTAAATTGTACTAATACATCTCTTACAAAAGGTGAATTTATTTCATTTATCAAATTTTACAAATGAAACCTAAAATAATACACATACAGAATATTCATACTACAAACAGAAAGGCTAATTATCATACAAGAACATATTTCTGTTAAAGCTGATAAGTGCAGCTGGGTAAGATTTAAATTCAGCTTTACAAAAAATATGAAATGATGTAAAAGTTTCTTTATAACAAAGGATGTTATGAAATGGTCTGAAAGCTGCCCAGCACATACTTATTGGCTCTTCCAAGGAGGTGGGTAAGGTCATTGCCAAAGGAGAAACTATTTAAGCATTTTAATGAGAAAAAAAATGAGTGGAAGAAAAAAAATGGGAAAGAAATAAGAACTTTGAGATGTGGGAAATGGAGTCTATGGCCCTACAGACGTCAGCAACATGGTCCTCCTGAGCCAGACATGTCATGTTTGGGCTGAGGAAACAAGACTTTTGCTCAGCTGTCCACATGTTTCTCTTCATATAAAAGACTATTGGATATATCTTGAAAAACAAGTAAAATTGTGGCCGACTCTGATTTAAGTCAGATTTTTTTTTGGCTTAGCAAATGGAATTAATTTTTCTATTGTTTTTTCAAAAAATCAAAGGTGCAGAGTCTTAAAGATGTGGGATGTCACAAAATCCAGTGTGTTTGAGGTAAAGTGTGAAGTCTCCACAGTCAGTGGTTATTTGGGAAGCCATGACATCTCCTGGTATTGGTCTGCTTTGTCCAGAAATCCCTGAAGCCATCCATCAAGAAGTCTTCTAAAAGCACTTTACACAAGAAGCTAATTTAATTTTCCAACTGGACTTGACATCTTCCCACATGACCATTGCCAGTGTGCTTTAAGTGCCAGTAAACCAACCTTTAAACACCACAAAAAATATAAAAATCTAGGGAGGAATGTCAAGAGGAAGATGAGTAACTGGAGCCAAAAAGCTAAAGGGGATTATCAAAGCAACCTGGGCTTTAACTGCTCAGAGAATCCACAAACTAATCACCTCTGTGTATTAACCACAATTAAGGAAATATTCCAATACATACATTTATAAAACCAATTACCTTCTAAAAGATACCCAGATTTATTGAGATGCATGAGTATTCAGGACAGACAAAGCAAATCACCGTATTACAAAGGCGTAAGGTTTTAGGCGAGTTTAAGGCAACGTGTTTTCCCCTTCTCAAGGTTTATTTTGTAAATCCTTTTCTGACACCCCTTCACAACCGCTGGAGGTCCGCTCCTCCCCCGGAGACCGCTGGAGGAAAAGGAGCTAGTCTAAAGTTCTTAGGAAAATCTCCTCCCCACCTGGCACCGGTGAATAGTCTCCCACCAGGAGGGTGAAACGTAGGTATAAATGGTGCCTCCCCAGATTAGGCCTTCAGCCTTCATGGACCATTATCCAACAGCATGGTTCTGAACCCTGGTGATCAGGATCTGAAAGTTCTGGACTGGCTCTGTTGGACATACAGTCTTACATCAAGAGTTTTTTTTTTGTTGTTGTTGTTGTTTTAATGCCGTCTTTCATATATACCAGATGGTTGATGTACAGCTGTGTTTGACCTCACAATGGGCTTTCAAAGCTGTGTTAATGATTATCCTACTGGTGTGTAAATAAACCGTTCGAGGACAACAGCCTGTGAATGCACACACACATATAAACTGAACCTGCATTCCTCGCTGACAGTCAAGGTCGAAATGTTCTGGGAACTTTTAGGGGAATTCTGCTGCTCAGAAGGGAAAATAAATGTACCTTTTATTACATTTATGGCATTTATAGAATTTAGTTTGGTTTGTGGAAAATCAAAACATAAAAAGAGGGATGAAAATTGGCAGATTTTCAGTTGTTCCAGTGAGACAAAACTTCTTAAAAAGGTCAAATCTAATTCTATAAAACTTCTCCGCTCTCAACCTCTGCCTCTTAAAGGATCCAGCCGTGCCAGTTGACCTCAGATCATAGGCATGTGATGATCCACTCCACAGACTCCTCTACTAACAATACCCCCCCGGCCCTCATCTCCTCCAAAATCTCTTCAGACACTCAGGCCAGACCTGCTGAAGACTCCCATTTTGTTTGGACAATACACACTTTTGTAAACACTATCACCAATTTGTCAGTCTGGCCCCAATTAGCTGAGCGGCTAGTAGCTCTCTGATGAGTCCGCTGTGTGTAAAGTGTGAAAGCTCAGGGAGGACCCGCTTAATTTCATATCACATTGCACTATTTTATCCCATGTGGCTTTATACCCGGTGGGGAAGTTTGTTTCTTGTGCTTTTTAGCTCCTTGAGACATTTATATTCCATAACAGTCAAATGAACATCATTGCATATTGCTCTAAAGCCTTTTAGGAACATATAACTTTGCTCACAAAATGTAAAATGTTGTAGAGAAAGTTTCAGAGAGTCCTTCACATAGCAACAACCAAAGGCAGAGACGGCCTGTAACTGATGTGGGTAATCCACCGGAACATCCCTATAAAAGGAAAGCTATTATTGAAGGCTGTAAACTAATAAAAATGTATTGCTATTCTATCTTTTGCCAGTGGTTTAGGGATCTGGGTTATAAAATGAAATGACATCAATGGGATTGTCATAGGTTATAAATCTAAATTACAACATTCTTCTGGCCAAAACATGGATTTAACAAAAGCATAAAAAACTTTTAAAACAAATCCACTTTTTATTTTGTTCATCTATAAACTTTAATGATTTGAAATGTGTAACAGAAAACAACAAAAAAGGGCTGCGTATTTGGGAACACACTTTTTTAACCAATAGAAATCTGAAAACGTGGGTTAAATTTGTATACAACCCATTTTATAAGATAAATCAAATCCAATGCAAACTACCAACAATAATCTAATTATCAAACCTTCTGTGTCTGATTCAATTTCTGCTTGCTGTTCTGTGAAGGCTGCCGAGATAAACCAACAGAGAACAAACGGCATCATGAGGACCAAGGAGCACACAAGACAGGTAAGAAATAAACTCTAAAGCAGAGTTAAGTTACACAACAATACCTAAACTTTTAAACCTCCCACAGATCACTGCTAAATCTACAATCTAAAAATAAAAAAAGGCATTACACAACTTGAAACTCGCAAAAACACAAATAACAGCTCAGGGGGAACAGTCTAAACACAACACATCTCGCCGATGGAGAAAAGCGGCAGAAAATTTTTCTCGGTCATGATGAGGTGATGCTTTTCACGGCAGTTGGTCCGATGGGTCAACAGAAAGGTGGATGCTCCTAAATACATGGTTATCCTTTAATAAAACAGGTAGAGGCTGTAAAAGACCTGAGATGACGAATGAGCTTTAATTTTCAACAGTGTTTCAACGGTGTTGGTCTTTACAATCATTTACAGAGTTTAATCTTCATTGACAGGAGTCAATACATTTCCACTTGAAGAAACTTGAAAAACATCTGATTGCCAATCTATACTGATCAAAATAAACCAACAGGAAAAAGAACACGCACAACATCTATATTCTCCAAATAAATAATTGAAAATAGACTAAATATTCATTAGGCTCCTTGCTAATAATGCTATGCACATATTTATATCGGTGCATTTTATATAAAATCATGGTTCTACATAATATGTAGATTAAATTGTTTAAGCAATTCTTTATCATAAAAGAAGACTCCTAGGTGACTGCAGAGACAAACTCTCCCCCATAAAACGTAAAACTAATTAATCAGAACGCTCTTTATTTATAAAATATTTTTGCTGCATTGTGTAAATCTGTTTTTGGTTAATATACCAGCATTCAAATGTCAGAGTAGGAAATTCAACATGATGGCATCACAGCTGCCACCATGAGGCTTGGTGGAGAACTGCTCGTTCCTGGGATATTAAATTAAATCCCATAGGGAACAATAAATCAACTGGTAAGGGTGGCCACAGGGGGGTGATTGGCAAGGGGTGGCCATGGGCCCCTGCCCACCTGTCTAGAACCGCCCCTGTGTTTGACGCTACGTGAAGAAGAGTTCTAGATACCAAAGCCCCCTTGGAGGCACAGAGCCATTCCTGCCAACATCGATATACGTCCTAAATCCCATGTCCACTGGTCTGGAAAAGCTGCTGTGAGTGGAGATGAGCCATCCGTCCACCCCCAGAACCCCTGGCTGCACGTTCTGCACACGCAGCTACATTCCAGTTTGGGGTTAAGCAGGTCAGAGAAGAGCCTTATCTTTAAGAGTGCCTTTTGATGCAGCTATCGCTTGGTAGAGCCACCATCATTTAACCCACAACTTTATTTAATGTGTAGCTGGATTGTGAACAATCTATCAGCTCTGCTCCTCAGTTACCATCACTCCATCACTGCAAGGAACTCAGTGTGTCACTTCAACAGAAAGAAAAGATTACAGCTGCAAGGTTAGAGCTGCAAGTGAGCTCTTGGTCTTTGGCTGCCACACAAGCTGCAAAAGAAATGCATTTGTTGAAGCATAGCCTTTAGAGGAAATTTAGATTTGCATGAGGGCGGCACACTTCTCTTCTCGCCAAAAGCCTCTTCTGGCTACAGCGAGACCAAAGGGACAGGCGTGGGGGGAGCAGAAAGCTCTCATTGACGCACTGGTATTCTTCAGCCAAAGTGGAGGTCCGGTGCCGAATGTACACAGCAGAGGCAAGGGGAGGGAGAGATGGGGAGTTGAAGGACGAAGCAAGCAAACAGATACAAAGGGGTTCTGTGTCAATGCAGTGGTCCTGTGATTGAGATTCTAAACTCTGAAATAATATGTCATCCGAGTGGCCCCACCAGGATACAAGGTCAACACCACTTGTTACACAAACTAGCATGGCTGTCAGGAATTCTGACATGTTCCGGGTCTATGTGCTCATGTTCAGGGGGTTACAGTATGATGGGAGATTGGCTGTACTCCATACAGCTACACAAAGGGCCTCTCTGCCAGCTGGGAGTGTAGGATGGGAGTTCATTGCTCTTTTAGACTGCCTCTCAAAGTCTCAATATATCCTCTCTTCTTCCCTTTTCCATAGTTTTTTTCCCCTTTAGGTCTGCTGCAGAGGGTATTTTAGATTAGCAAAGTATGCTAAGGGAACCAGATACTGTAATCATCATCAGTCATAAGTCATTTTCATAAAACAGTACATTTATGGAACATTAGCCGATACAGTGCCATAAAAAAGTATAAATAACCATTGAACTTTTTCCACTTTTAGTCAAATCTATCCAATAAAAGTCTGATAAAACACATTAGGTCAAACCTTGATGTGTTTTTTAGACTTTTATTGGATAGATAAACACAAAATTGTGAATTTTTCTGAGCTGTAAGAATAATGATAAATTTTTTAACAATTCTTCATATATAAAAGAAGTGTGGGTTTCATTTGTAATTGGTCATCTATAGTTTGATACTGTACTAATTAATTGGGATGAGAGCTAATGTCTTGATCAGAACTGCTGTTCAATTGCTAATTGTTCGCAAACAGTCCAACAAGGTTGTGGCAGCAGTAATGTTTTCAGTAGGAAAAGAGAAACCTTCTCCCAAGCAACACTTAAGAAAACATGACACATTTATATATCCAAACCTACAGCTAGAGTTAGACTTATTCTCTAGTTATCAGATTGCGGTGCAACCAGAGAGCAATCATTAGGTACATGTGAAGATTTTATAGAGTTTTCCATTTACCTCTAAGGTCAGAAAATGGATCTGGGGATAGAAACCCCAACTTATACGTGTTCTAGTTGTAAGTTTTAAAACCAAGGATGCTTGTTCATTTTTTTGCTCAGTTACCCTGGTAACCTCTACTAAATACAATGACAGGTTTTTTTTTATCTTAAATGCATACATTTTCTATAATGTATTTTTCTTCATTTTAGACTTTTAAAAACTGTAGCGACAGTTTTATTAAACTGTAACAACAGGTTAATGTTAAAGAGACTATAGTAATGTTTATGACAGCTTTAATATGATACAACTCATAAGAAGTGTTTATAGACTGTTTTCCAGCATCAGATGGTGCTGATCATTTGGTTACTTCCTCAGTCTTCTCCAGGGCAGCTGTAGCTACAATACTTACTAGGAATGTCCTGATCCAATATTAATATTTGATATTGCTCCAATATTAGCCAAAAAAACCCCACATTTTGGATTATATCGTCTTGCATCTAAAATGTCAGATATTGGCACTCTGATAAAAACACTCTGCTGTTGTTAAAAGGTTCTTTAATTGCTGTCTGTTTTAGTAATATCACTTAATGTAGACTTTTCTAACATCCTACAGTACTTAATAAGTAATAAAAGCATGAATAATTCATGCTAATATCATATTGGGTCAACATTGGTATCAGTCAATTAACTAAAGCTGCAGAATCATATCAGAAATGCAAATTAGTTGTATTGGAATGCCCCTAGGGCTTACCATAATTAGCATGCAATTGTATGTGTGATGAAGCACTGAACATGTTTTTTTAAAGGGATATATTGGTAAAATAAAATCTCTGACCTTTCTTGCAGTTTTTCAAATACAAAACTTGGAAATTTCACATAACTTAAAAAAATCCGCACATTGTAAAGTTGCACCCACCAAACAATTAAGCAGTGCAAAAGGATTCAGTTTATTATTATTAGTAGTATCATTATGTTATTATGAAATGTCATAACCAAATTACGAACAGAAATCTTGGCATGTACTGTGATCTTACCTTCCCCCATTGGCCCCTGGTGGAGAGCAGAATGGGACCCCTCTGGCATGGCACACAGGCCCCTGGAGTTGACAAAGGCAAGCAAAAATATTCAGACATGATCCAGACATTTCATTGCAGGATGTGCTGCTACAATGTTTATCGTTGTAACTCTGCTGGGTTATCTACAAGATAATTATTTTGTCACAGGACTCTTCTCTGTGGACTGCACACAGTGAGCTGTGGTCTTATATAAAAGGGAAATTCTTCCCATTCCACTGCTTGCTGCTCTGTGTTGGCTCCGACTCATCATTGTGTAATGCAAAGTGAAGCTGTGAACCAAGCAAGTAAAGGAAAAGCTGGTATAAGCTGATGCTAATCAGTGTGGAAAGACCAAAATTTAGTCCAATTGGAGTTTCACTTAAGGAAAACGCACACAAAAAACAAAAGCAAGAGACCTGGCTGCTGCAAAGAGAGCTGCTTAAACTACAGAACCTTGTTTTGACTTAGAAAAAGCCTCTCATCTAAATTTACCAAGTATTTACAGATCAAATGACAATATGCAACCTACGGATATAGAATAAACAGATAAATATAATTTAATTTGGCTTGAATTATTTAAAAATAATGCACATAAAGACCTGTCCCACTAACAGGGGATCTGCAAACTGTGGCTCAGGGGTCAGAGTGGACTTTTGGGCTTTCTACAATATTTTCAAATAACTTTAATAAAAGAATCACCTATAACAACATATAACAACACATGCTGGTTGTATTATTGTTTTTTTATGCAATAACTGCATTAAATGTTTATGGCAGAATAATACTAAGAGTACAAATTTCATTTTTTAGATCTATTTTACCTCATATTAGGTTGAAAACTATATTTGATTTTAGATCATGTTTCACAAATAAAAACACTCCATAGGATAAAATACATCCATTCGTTTTTGACCATCTTTTATGATTTAAAATAAAAAATTAAGGCTCTTAAATAAATAAGAGGCAGTTTTTGTAGTATTTTTTTAAGTCTTGTAACATTTGTGGCACTAAATTAGTATTTATTTATTTTTGTTAGACTAAATGGAGGAATTATGGGTTTAAATCATGAGGGAGGGACTCTCCTGTCCCTTAACATTGTATCCTTCTGGAGCCATTGTGCTGCTACTTTCTCACAACTTTCCCTATCCTTACAGCCAATTAATGCACCGCATGAGAACTTGTTTCTTTGCGATTCCGTGTGAGCCCCAAGGCCTTTTTAGAAGCCACATTCTTGAGCCAGACAGATCTGAGGAGAGCAGGAATTCTTCAGGGATTAGGATGGACATTGTTCCCATTGGATCTGCTGGGCACTGTACCGAGTTGACAGCCAGGCCAGCTGAGGCCAGACCGAGCCCGCTGCCAATTAAGATGTGGAGGAATGCAGGGATGCAAGTCAAGGAGCTGGATGTGAACATTAGGATCTCTGATTTAGTCAAAAGGCCCCTCCAGCTGCAGTTTGGTAGATCTAAAAAATATTAGCCAACTGAAACTATTATTAACACAAATATTTCACAAAATATGGATTCTTTCAGACACTGCGTTATATCCATCAGACATTTGCTGTCTTACACGTGTACAAAATTGTTGGTATTCCTCTTTTATTGAAAGAAAAACCCACAACACAGACATTGCTTTTCAATCACGGTTTAACAGAATGAATTTAAAAAAATAAACTTATGAAACCAACCTGAACTAAAATTATTTTACCCTAAGAGAAGACTCAGTCAATGGGCCTATATGTAGGACTACGGGTCGTCACTGTGCTGTTTGGTTACATGGTGTGTACCACAGTGAAAATGGACCAGAGGAAGAAAAGGAAAGAGTTCTTCCAGGAGATTGGAAAGAAAATTATAGACAAGCATGTTAAAGAAAAAGGCTTAAAGGCTGGAGAGCAAAATTGCCCTGATAGGAAATGACCAAGGACGACACTGTCACTGAAAACAAATCAAAAAGCCAAACTGGAAAAATTAAGCATATCGAAAAAAGAACAGTCTCTACTGTGAAACATGGAGGAGAATCCGTTATACTCTGGTGCTGCTTTGCTTCATCTGGCACCCTTAATCTCTCAAGGGTACAACAAAAGCTTAAGACTATTCAGGGATTCTAGAGAGAAATGTGCTGCACAGTGTCAGAAGGCTTGGTCCGACTCACAGGTCAACAGAATAATGACCCAAAACGCTTGGTCAAAAAAAGCCAAGAATGGCAAAGAGGAATACATTGGACTATTCTGAAGAGACCTTCTATGAGCCCGGACCTAAATATATTGAGCTTCTTTGGAGGGAGCTGAAACAATGATGGAAAAGGCAGCGTTCAAACCTGAGACAGCTGGAGAAGTTTACCCATGAAGAGTGGACCAAAATACCTGATAAGAGGAGCAGGAGACTGGAATCATTTGATTGCAGTGATTGACTCAAAAGGTTGTGAAACATGATATTAAGGGAACCACATTTTTTGTGCATGCCTGTTTAATTTTCTATGCATTTATTTTAAATCATTCTGTTGAAGCTTTGTGAAAAAGCAATGTCTGACTTTCATTTGTTCAATTTCATAGCATTTTTCAGTATTATTATTAATGATTGAATTTTGAACTTCCTTCTGTTAGATTCTTATTTCATCAAGCAGAAGACTAAGCAGCAGAACTTTTACCATAGGGTATTGATTTAGTTTAAAAATGAGTAAATATATCAATATAAAAACTGAATACACTTGGATTCATGAAAATAAAAAAAACAGCAAATGTAATCTTGCACCATTTTAATGTGTATTTTTAATCAGTAAAAAACTGTTTGTTTGTTTTTTTGGTTGTTTTTAATAAAGAAAGATATCTAATCATTATTTCAATCTACAATACTGAATATTCAATGTAAATCTCAATTTCAATACTCATTTTAGCAATATTGCAGTACAAAGATTTCTGGTTAGCTAACCAACAGTAAAGGGTGGTGCTCTTCAGTTTTAATTTAAAAAGAGCCAAATCTGTCTTTCTTGTTAAGATGAAAAAAAATGCTGCTTCTTTCAGAAATTTGATTCAGGTGTGTGGAAGCAGAGAGACATATGAAAGATGTAGGACCAGGAGGACTGAATCAAAAGGTTCCTGCTTTATAGTCTAAGGCAAAAAAAAAATAAATAAGGAAAGGTACTGAAAAATTGGCTTGACCTTATCTGGGAGTGGTGACCTAATAAAAGACTTGTTAATCCCACCTACAATAACCTCTTATCTATCCTGTACTAATGACCAGACCCAAACTATGCTAATCTGTCTGTGGTTTGTGACACACCAGACTAGGAATAATGGGCTCAGACCTAGAAACACCACAGATGTCTGGGTGTCCAAACGATCTTTCACACTTAGTAAAGACTCTATGAAACAAACCTAATCCGCAGTGTTAAAATGTTTTAAATTGCCTTACATGACGACCGGTGCAATTTTCAGATAAATGTACATTTTTTGGCTACTACTGACTCATTGTCAATTCTTGGTTTCCAAGGGAGGGGGTGGAACCTAAATCACAAATCCTAAAGAAAACACTAGATACAGGCACACATTCATGGCTGGCTGACCACCTGTGTCTGAACTAAATGCCATTTCACACAAATGGAGAGCTTTTGGTTCCCACAGCTGATGACTGCATTACCCACAGCTTGAACCTCCCCACATGGGATTTTTTAGCTTGCCCCAATTAAAGACAGATGCCAAAAAGGCAGTCTGATAGTTACAAACAAAAGAAAGGGCAAAGGATCTTTTCATCAGAGGTGAAACATTTCCTCGTTTTTCTATTCCACAGTCTTTACACAAATCTCAGCTTCAAGGACTGAACTACCTTTTATCCAAAATAAACAGAGGGTTTAGGGGAAAAGATATACGCAGAGATATGTCACTCAAGCAGATCAAGCGGAAATAGAGTCGTCATCACACATTAAAAGAAACACTCAAGCAAAATACACAAGGATCATTTCCGTTCAGGCAAGATCTTCAACTTGACATACAGTGGGAAATTAGTCCTTTAGATTATGAGAACTATCTGGAGATAAGGTGATATCTGGACATGTTTTTACCACCATTGTACATTACAAATGAAGTGAAAGAAACTAAAATGTCTAAAGAGGAAAGCACAACCTCTCCTGACGCTCAGACATGTCACTTTCTTTGTCTCTTCAGGAAGGTACAAAAAAGGATGTGACCAAAACTAGGGTAGAAACATGGAAACTGGAAGTATTAAGGATCGACTTTCCCGGTTTTCTATGAAGTTGTGGTTTACAACGACTAAAAACATGTGGTTAATACATCCAGTCTATTTCTGTGACAGTTTAATATGTGCAGGGTAACAGTGGGGGGGGGGGTTGTGGTGATCTCTAGCAGTCAATGGACAGGAACTAAGCTAGCCCCTGGACACGCTGAGAAGTCCATGTGGCAAATACAATATTCCACTAAGGAGTATTTTCATAATTGTTATGTTGCATTCATGGAATAACACCTATATTTTAAGGTAGTCTTTAACAGAATTTCTGCAGGCTCTCTGGACATTTTGAAAGTGGATCCACAACTTATAGGATAGAACATTTATACCTACAGACAATTCTGATGAGTTTTTCTCTGAGCAGACAAGCATCTTTCTCCTGCGCTTGTTTTGGTCAGAATGCCCAGAGCAGAGGGATGAATCACCCGGACAGCAGAGGTGAGGTGAGGCAAGGTGGCGTTTTGGAGCTTAGACTCGGACCAGGGGGCCAGCTGTACCCCCTCTGGAGCTAAGGAACCACAACGGTGGAGGCGGCAGTTTCTCTGTGTTAGCTCAGCAGGAGAGCTGAGGAGCAAAGCGGTAGATTGGAGAAGCCTGTTGGGCAAACAGCACGCTAAAGACGCGGGAGAGGCTATGGCTGGCTTGGGCTAGCTATAGAGGCTAACTGGAGAGGATCAAAGCACGATTATCGTAGATTGTAAAACTGTTCCGCCACAGAGACACAGCAGGAAGAGGCAGGCCGAGGGTAACTACTAGGCGCTAACTGCTGGAGGAGGACCACTGGGGATCAGAGGAGCCTGCCAGGTAGACAGAGCAGTGAAACGGGGGCAGAAGAGGCAGCTGCTGGTCTGTGTTTGCACTGGAGGCAGGAAGACAAATAGTCCATCTATAGAGCTAAACTAAAACGATTTTTTAAAAGCCACCCACAGGCCTCTTAAGAGCATTCCCTGGTTCATTATTTTTCAACATTATTTTCGATTTTGAAAATCTCGTCTCTGCTGTGCTCATTGAATAAAACAGTGGTCAATTTGCCATACTTTCTCATCTCCTAATTTTTATACTTGTGTTAATGTACATGAACCAACAGTATTAAAGAATTTAATGATTTTGTACTGTGAGGAGTGATCAGCAGTACCAGGATCGGCAGATACTGATTTTGGTCAATGGTAATCGGTGATCGTTTCCCAAAATCCTAATGGGTGCATCTCTAATTAATATCTGACGGGAACATGAGACATCTTAGAGTTCCAGGAGGCAAACTGGGATGGGCTCTTGTTTCTTTTTTATTTTTAAATCAGAACTGGTGGGTTGTTTATCTTATATGACCCCTTTTTTACCCCATCTAAAAGCTTTTTTTTGAGTGCCCTCTTTTTCCCACATTACTCCAGCAGTTTGTCCTCTGACATGCAGCCTTTAGGAGACCAACAGCTTTTCATTCTCTTACGAAAACAATACGCCCTAAAGGCCACTCTTCATCTCAAATAAATCCACCAAGTTGACAAAAGATTCTGGTCCAACCCTCATTCAGGCAGACACACAACATATAACAAACCTCTTATGTTCATCCACTGCATTTCTAAACAGGCCAGCAAGCAGTGATCCAGCCAAATGAACAGCCAGGGGGCATACAGCCCAGATGGTGCACATATATTTCAACAGCCAAAATAACCTTTAATGAGAGAATAATTGTTTCCCACTGCTGAGAATATGGAGAAGTAGTACTCTCCTCTACTCTTACTAAAAGACCCAACAAACACAATGTGCATACCTGGCATGTGAGCTTGGAAAGTGCCATCTGTGTGAGTTAGTGACAAGTGAAGATTTCAAACTTCTTAAAATTATGAGCGGCAGACATCCAGAAGGCAAGAGGTCCTCCATTCATGTTTTGCACAGTTTGGACATAGGAGAAGACAGGACTGCTGGGTAAGTTTAGACAACATGTCTTCAAATAGAACTTGGGTGTACCCATTTAAAGGAACATTACACCACATTTTGTTTGGCAAATATTAAGAAATGTTCTATGGTATATTTTTTTGTTTTTATATTTTGCTGTAAATCAACATTCATCTAGGATGAAACAAAACATCTACCATTTAGGGAAAAAAAAGCTTCAACTGAGATGTTTTGGGTTGTTTTTTTTTGTTTTTTTTTTTATTTCCCTCTGTTTTCAGTCAGCTTCCTCCTTTAAAAAGGTTCTTACTTACATTCCACATAGTTATAGCTAAATGTTTGAACCATACCCAAACAGACTGTGTAGATTTCAGAAAAGTTTGGTGACAAAAAAACATGGAATTACTTTATGACCACAAGACAAACAACAAGTATAAAATCAGTTGTTTACCCATAAAACTGATCCGTCCATTCCTGTGAATTTTCTTTTTATCCACCTAAATTTAGAATAAAATAAATGACCTAAACCTCTTCTTTTTACCTTCTGCATTTTGGTAAATCTTCCATTAAAATCGAGCTGAGTTTTATATGCTGGCGTAGTGAAAAAATCCACTTCTGAATGGTTCTTTGAAATATGTTTAATGACTGCCTATAAATCTTGCAGAACAGCCTTAGGAGCAGGTTGTAAAGAAGGTCTGCTGCAACTGTCCCTCAGCGTCAGGACCAAGAATAAGGCTTAGAAAAGACTATTGCAAGTTTTTTTTTAATTAAAGCGTCTCCACAGAAAGAAGAAACCGCCCTAGCATTCTGCAACTGTGGTGATTTTATCAAAGCTACAGTCTTCCAGTGCTGTGGAAGAAGAAACCAAAGGCCAACTCAGATCCAAGACACACTTGTGCAGCTTCCTGTCTAGATTACCTATTCAAATGCTCTGTTGAGGGAACATTTATAAGAAAATAAGTGAGACTTATTGTGCGAGAGGTCAAACGAGGTCAAAGACGCACAGGGTGGAACTTTTCAGCAGTAATTGATTGATATTGTCTTCATTCTTCTTCAGCTGCTGGTTGGGAAGAGTTACTGACCTGAGGGAAGCTTGCATTTAAAACTTAACTATCCCACTGGGGTGCCCATTAGAAATAACAATTGGGTTTGCAGAGAAATAGTGTGAGCACCATGGGGGAGGAAAGGATGCAGCAGAGGATGAAACGGAACCAGGATTCTGATTATTCAGATGTCTGATATGAGGTGAACAAAAATAGATAAAAAAAATAAATACAGCCTTCAGTATCTGTCCAAAGTCCATTTAAGTGGTCGTGTTTAGTTAGAAAGACAAACAGAAGTTATCCGACTGAAACTCCAGCGCACAGCTTTTTTACACAAGTACAAGGCTATAAAATTAAACGAAGCAGAACGTCTGATTTCAAGTAAAGCAGTCACAAAGGAGGGATTCATCATCATCATCATCATCATAATGAGGAATGTAAGAGTCTTTTTCTTTTTTTTAAGGAAGCCACAACCCTAACGGATTAAAATGCACGCATGCATACCAATTAGTTTTCACTTTAAGATATTCGTATTGCTCCCTTTGAGCATTTATGATATTGGATAGTTAACGCATGTTAACGGGTTTAAACAAACAAAAAAATATCTTTTAAAGGCAAAGAAAATGTCAAAGTGTTTAAATAAAACCGGAAAAAAGCATCAGGGACTTAAAATTAACACAAAACATAGTTTTATCTCGTTGTTAAACAAAAACACTAAGTTAGTTTGGGAGAGTTTGTTAGTATATTACGTACCGAATTGGCCAACTCCTTCCTTTTTAGCGATTTAAACTCCGAGTTAAACTTCTTCTCTCAGCTTGCTCAATCCAAAAAAACAATCATCTGATTCCTTCGGTTTCTTCTTTTTACATGAGACATGCCTCTCAGCGACGAACATCCCAGAGCAGGTCCGAATACAAAACGCACCAATGCTGCATCTTCGTAGAACAACGGAGGAACTGCTGGTGCTGCATTCACTGCCCCCCGGAAATACCCAAACCACGCTGTAAGACAGCGAATGAGTCTACAGTGACTCCAGCTGCAAAAATACAACGTTTGTGTTTACAATTCTACCCTGAAAATTATACAATTATACATTTCTACCCAATTTAATAGATTTTAATAATTTGCTCTTGAAAGCGTTCGGGTAGATTATATTTAATGTTTTAGTTATGTCAATATCATAATCAAACAAAAAGTTTCGAAATATACGATTTGTTAAGATGTGGTTCTTACTTTTTATGTTGAAAAAGTTGAGAAATAAACAAGAAAGGAAACCCAAACCCGACCGATTTGTTGTATTCCCAGGCAAACACCTAATTCTCCAACTACCATGAACACTGAATGTTTTCTTCACAGCAAAACAAATGAATATGAGAAATATTTGAAATGTAGCCATGTTTTAATTCCCGTCAGCCTCTCAAGCGGCGACCAGTGATGTAAGGAGACGAAAAACATCCTTTGATATTTTCTGGTTTCTCTTTATTGGTGACAGATTTTGATTTGGGTTGTTGTCTATGTTTTAGAAAACCATGAAACAAAAAATAGAGCAATAGTTTAACATTTGAAATATGTTAAGAGCCTCAGAACCAAAGAACGAGTTTTTAATTACCTAAAGTTTTATATTGTTCCACCTGAAAATTTGTATTTCTGGTTTAAAAATGTTAATTCTATTTATCCCTTATCCCTTAGCATGGAAAAATGATATTAATAGTTGATAAATGATTATCTACTGAAAGATAAAACAAAGCTAAGTTTTGGAAGATTAGAATATTTTGGATCTTTTTTAAATTCAATCTATCATTTTAATCAAATCAGAATTAGAATTAAAACTGAAAAAATGAAATCCAAGGGACACGTCGTTCACTATGTCTGTTCCAAATCATCATTAGATGAGCTCTAGTAAACTGGAAATTGTATGAAAATATAGCAGGCTAGTGTGGATGAATACTGATGCTAAAGTTGGTGAGTTTGATTTTGCATTTGATCTTCTATTTCAACATGCAGCTTAATATCAATGAAACCTTTATCCTGTTTAAAACAGCACGAAAACCAAAGTGCATTGAAGACAATAAAGTTGAACCTGTTTACTTGGGGTGTAATGTCATACCCCTATCCAACGTCTGATATCCAGTTAAATGCAGCCCTTAGAAGTTGTTCCTTGTTCAGTATTATCTAGACTTCAGGGTGTTCTCAAATTGTGAAGACCTTCTGTTTTGACACATTTCTCGTGAAACAAAGATCACCGCGCCTTACTTTACCTGCTTCTTTTTGGCTTTTGAAAATTGAGAATTGGACCATCTTCTTTTCTGTGTATCACTAAAGGCAACCAATATACTAGCAGTGGTGCTATGAATGTTTGAACACCGTAAAGGTACAGAGAAGTTCTATATTTTTCTAAAAAGATAGCAAACAAACAAAAAAAGATCCTTCCTGTCAAAAAAGAGCTTCCTTCCTCATTTATGAGGGGCAGCTGATAAGTTAGCTACTAGTTGTAGTCGAGTGTCCACTAGTGAATCAGGAGAAGTGGCTTAAACTAAACTTGACCATATAGTTTTACAAGTAGGGTTGAACTGAAATATACCTGCAATTGTATATGTCATTGTTACTGGATTGCATTAAGTATAAAAGTTTGTTTAGGGTCTTTTTTGTAAACGGCCTTGGATTTTTTTTATATTATTGAAACTCCTCATCTGGCTAGATAACTGTTTGTTTACTGAGTCCATCGAAAGAAGGATGTTTATTTATATGCTTTGCATTTCCTCTTTTGCCTCCAATGCAAAAAGAGAGATCCTGGGATTGTAAAATTATATTACAGGTAAAAGAGAGGTTGATGGTAAGATTTCATACTAAAACACTTTCTAACCTTAGTTCTATTTAAGTAGACGTATGTCGCCATCTTCTGGTGAGTACTGTAAAAACACGTCCGACTTGATCATTTGAAGAAAAAAAACTGTTTCTTCCGAGTCCTTCGTGGTCACAGTTCCTCTGGCACATGCTAAAATAAAGCGTGATTGTAAATATGTAGTAGTTATGAAATTATTGTTATTTTGAGAAGTAATAGTAGTAGTAGTGGTAGTATTATTGTCCAGTTTCCAAAATTGTTATTGTTCACTATTATCATTAATATATTTGAACCTATACAAACATTACATAATTTGTCCATCTGTATGTGCTGTTATGTGATAGGTGTGTGTGTGTGTGTGTGTGTGTGTGGGGGGGGGGGGGGGGGGTCA
>JAUZNJ010026652.1:0-17185 GCA_034780135.1 Jordanella pulchra | reverse complement strand
CCCCCCCCCCCCCCCCCCCCCCCCCCAGCATCACTTAAGACACATCTTTTTATAAATCTTTGTATTGTTTAGCTCAAAAGAAAACAAACATTTCACAATTTGGTGTAGTTATATAACACCAATTCACAACATGTTAATGACATGTTATCAAGACACTTTACAGAGTCAATTCAAACACATGTTGCAGACAGACTAAATCAAAGGATGCTCAATATGTTGCATCAAGTCATTAACTAGCACAATTCACTCCTCCAGGATAAACCTTTTTAAATAACAAGAAACCTTCAGCAGAACCAAAGGCAGCTTTTTGAACAGACTTCTGCCACGACTGACTGGGAATTTGAGAAGGATAATAACAAAGGGATCACAGAAACACTGATCCAGGAAAACCTCCATGTAACAGCAAAATCAAATGTTAATGCCAGTTGTAGCTCCTCTATTAGCTTAATCTAGAAGATAAATGGACTCCACAGCAAATTTGCTGATATTACTACTTTCCATGTGGACCATAATTTAGCCAGCTTCTTAAAATATTAGTCAAAAACAAAACAAGAGCTACCTACAAATTAAAAGCCACCGTCTGTCATTTAATTTCATGGCCAGTAGGAATGTCTTATAGGTTTTAAAGCTGGGTTTTGCAAGAGACCTATGAGTGTTTGATGTCCTACTAGGGGTTATAAAAAGTACTTCCTTGTATTTACTGTGGCTACTTAACATATTTATCTAACATCAACAAACTTTGATACACAGCTGTGATATATAAAGAAAAGACGCTTGGTTTTTTGTGTGCACATGATTTTATGAATTAGGGTTTTTTTTTTTTGGCTTACTCCATTTTCAGTCCCCCGATCTTTACCAGGTCAAAAAACAAAACAAAAATTTACTGTCAGCTAAAATGTTTAAAAACAAAGCTCCGATTTTAAAACTTTATTTATTTCACAATGATGCAGCAAAAATAAAAAGATAAGTACAACATTATAGTTTAAGATTCTTCCAAAATATCAGCAAATCCAGATTTTATTGATGTTAAATAAAATAGTTTCCTTTATCATCAGTGCCTATGGGCACTTAGCTGTAGGTGTCTGAATTATACCAAACACCAACTGTTGTTTGGAACTGTTATTATAATCTAATAAATGGGAAAAAAATCAAAAAGGGACAGTGTTTAATCCCATTAATACTAATTAATAACAGCTCAGATCATTTTTGGGTAGAAAAAAAAAAAACCTTGTGAAAGACATTTTCTTCAAAATTATATTTTGGGGTTTAATTTTTTAATTCAAGATCAACATCAAATTACAGGTAAAGCTAAAGGTTATATTTACAAATGAATAAACAGTTCAACATATTCAACACTAAAGATAAACAATACATAAGATTTTTTCTTAAAAAAAAAACTTGTGAGGAAAAAAAAGTTGATAAAATTACCTCCAAGAAAAATGGTTTTAAGCTAGGGTTATGTACAGCATTTAGCATGGGGGTGAAATTCACTGGGATGTAACAACAGTTTAAGATAAGCTTAAAATAAGTTCAGGTTAAGAAACTCCAAGAAGATTGTTAACGTCCAAAGTTCACAAGCACACAAGATCAGTGGTGTTTGGTTATAAAACAACACAAAGGCTTGTGCTTTAAACTAAAGCTAAATGGAGACCAAGGGCTTCACAGTGAACACAAAGGAAGCTTTTCAATTAAAATGGTGAAAATAATAATAAAAGAAAGGAAGCATAACATATCTTATATTAAATGAAAGGTTCCTGCTGGTGATTAACAATGATGCTGGAACTAATCCCTCCCATTTAAACAGATTTATTAAAAAGTACAAACTAATTTATGCCAATTGTTTACAGTTTTTAAGGCAAAAAAAAAAAAAAAATCACATTTCTGTAAAGATTTTCTAGCTTCTGTGTAAATTCTCTTTAAAAATACGCATCAACATACTGACTTAGGAGAAGAAAAATAACCAAATTCCCTTCCTGTACTCAGACACAGAATGTTTGTGACAACGCCTTTAGGATGGAGTAAAGGTAAACACAGATGGGTTCACAGGGGTTTGTTGTTGTATGCAACAGTGCTATTGTAGACCAGGTGATCGTTGTTCCCCATTCCTGAACTGGTATTGCCAGTAGACACTCGCATGTGCTTGGGAGTTCTCCTTCTCTTTATGAAGCAATACCCCAGGACGCCAAGGAGAACCAGGATAGCTACACCAAGGAGAGCAGCTATGATAAGGACATCTGTTTAAAAAAAAAAAACACAAAACATCTTGGTTAAGATGGATTAATACATGGCTGCTTTGATCAACTTTATGAACCAGAAAAGTTTGCCAAATAAGCTTTGACAGAAAAACTAAAAACCTGGTTTATGTAGGAAGACATAAGACACATTGCAGGAAAACAAAACCTCTGAAAGCTTAAAGCTGTTGTGCATTTGAAATGTATAATTTTTTAATAATTCTATAAACAAGCAGGTATCCCTCCTCAATAGCTTAAAAAAAAACAAAATAGTAAATCAACCATTCTTATGGCAGAAACTCAATGAAGATTTAACAGTCTTTGAATGTTCCGTGCTTGTTGACATTTTGAGCAAAACATAATAGTTCACCCCCTAACTAATTAAGAAACACGGCTTTTCGACTCTGGTTTTTCTTATTTATAGATAAATTAGGTGATTTTTCAGCTCAATATACAACAATTGTTCAAAGTGATCGTCTATCAAATGGAGGGAGACCAATTAGTTTTGCAATAGTGCAGTGTGTCAGTTGATTTCACAGAGCTAAACCTGGAAGTTATAAGTCTAGCGCCCCCAGTGGCTGAAAGTTCCACACAGCATTGTTTGGCCAGCATGCCCAAATTCAGCCCTCAAGGACTGCTGTCCTGCAGGTTTTAGAGGCTTTCCTGCTTCGGCACAGCTGACCTTTACCGATAGCTTATAATCAGCTATCCCGAAGCAGGAAAACCTCTAAAACCTGCAGGGCAACGGCCCTCGAGGACCAACTTTGAGCATGCCTGTTTAAAGTAATAAAGTCAAGCACTACTTTAGCAATTGTAACACACCAAAGTGCGAAATTATGGAGGAAATCACCCTTATAATACTCTGCATACAGTTGAATTAAAACAGAACAAAACAAAAGATCAAAATGAGGGATCGCTGCAGGATTAAAAACAAAGAAAATGTCTGGGCTTCCTTAGAATGATCAATTAAATCTGACTACTGCATTAGAATTAGAAATAAAGGGAACTGGATCTGAAGGGCCCTTTATGAGTGGACTGTATAGTAATTAACTGCATTTTTCTAAAATGAATTCAAAATCGGGGTGCACCGATCGATCAGCCTCAATTTCCTTTTCCTATTTACTGTAAGAGTAAGGAATATTTGCTGCAAATCAGAACTACACATTAAAACAGACCTGAAACAGAAATGGTTGCTATGGTCTTACATTTAAGTCTTAAATTGAATTTGACTGCGTTTTAATGAAAATCTAATCTGTGCTGCTCTTTTTTAAATAAGAAGCTGCAAATTACAAGTTCAGGAAAAAGTGCAGGACTTCCTAAATTTTCACAAGGTGGGTGCACTTTACCCGTACTATTGTTTATGTGTCGTGCATCTTGCATTTTTATAATGTAAGTTGACTTAATCCAATTACTGTACATAAAGACAAAAATTCAAAAAAAGAAAAGTTGTTTACTTCTATCTTCTTCGCCCACTCTTTTATCTGGTTGCCCGCTTTCAAAGACATCCTTTTCTGTAAAAGGAGAACAAATAATAATCATATTTAGCATTTATTATAAAAAAAAAACAGCAAAAGTTAAACATATTTCATGCTGGATAATTAACCCTTTAACGCCTGAACCATGAAATAATTGACAGAAAATTCAGTTTTTTTTTATATTAGAGTTGTCATTGAATTTTATGACAAATGATGAAAAAAAAATAAAAAACATATTTTATACAAGTTAAATAAGATCATTTATTTGCATACATTTTGATACATTAAGCATTTCTGTATAATCTTTTACTACATGTGTCTGATTTTGTAAGTCTGGGTTTTCAAGAACGAAAATATCCCAGTGATGATGCAGAGGTCTCAGAAATTCAGCTATGAAATATGACACTTGGCTTTAAAGGGTTAATGAAAACAGAGGATGACAGATTTCAGATCTGAACTGGCAGAATTTATACCGATTTGTTTTCCACACCTACAGTAAGTATTTGAGCTCTGGACAATTGGAGTGAAAATCCAACTATAAAACAAACCCACCAGTCACCCCTTTGCAGAAATTCAGACAGGACGCCTCAGACTCAAAGTTGTTGTCGTTTCCCCCACAGCCTCCGTAGTTGAAGCGAGAGCATCTACTTGCGTAAGGGTCGTAGTACCATTTTGAATAACTGTGTCTGCAAGTTCCCGTTTCTGGGTTCTGTGTACAGCGCACTGATTAAATAAAAAGGCACAAAAATTACAAACCACATTCATTTAAAGCAGAAAGCTAAAACATTAAAACATGAAGCTATGATATAGCAGGAATGTAGGTCAGCAAGTGTATTACGAAGCAAAAATCAACAGCAGTAATGGGGAACACACCTTTCTTTTCATCCACTGGAATGTTCAACAGGATCCGAAACTTGCCTTGCACTGATAAATACACAGGACATGATTTATATTAATAGGCATTCCAAAAACACAACCAAAAGAAAAATCACAATCAGAGCTGTAAATGAGTAAAAACTGAAACCACGTCTAGTATGCATAGAGAGCGCGTACGTTCGTCACAGTTCTTCTCATCTGATCCATCATCGCATTGCTGAGTATCATCACATTGGAGTCCGGATTCTAAACAGCAACCATCGCCACATTCAAACTGATCTGGAGTACATGGAGGACCACACTTTTTCTCTGTGGCACACAAACCAAATAAAAAAAAAAAATCAGTTGGGGACATCTTAGTCATTTACAAACACGACACCTATGAAACTAAAACACCCTGAAACAAACGAACCTAGAAATTAGTGTTTTAGTCGAGACCACACCAACAGAGACCAAGGAGTATTGAGACGAGGCCCAGACCATAAAGGGTCTTTGGACTTGGTTGGTTTGGTCACAACACCAAAAGCAGTTTAACCATCAAACACACAGTTATTCTAAATATTATGATATAATTTCTGCTCTATTAAAAACATGCTTAAACAAAGCTTTAGTATGTAACAGGATAGACCGAATGTACCCACCTTGTGTAACAGGTATACCTCGTCCAACTGGACCTTAATGAAAAAGAAAAGGAAAGAAAATAATATTTTGTTAAAAAATAAACATCGTTTTGCTAATATTTTAAGTTGAATATTATTCTTATTGGTGTTTTTTTTTTCCAAGAAGGTCAAATACAGAACTTTGTGTCTTTTATCCAATTAAATTAATTATATTAATGTCCATCACTGACATTTTCAATATACTGGTCAAATTTAACAGAAAGAGGACAGTTTTTTAATTCTTAAGATGATGAAAATAAAAGCCGACAAACAACAGCAACTATGTAGCTAAAGTATTAAGTAAACTATGATCAAATTCGTCCAATAGGCTTCATTAGAAAAAGAATTCAACCCCCTTTTAGTCATTCATTCATTTGCATGTTGTTCTTTATTACAACCGTACTCTTTGATGCATTTAAATGGCATCATGTGTGATAGAGCAATGCAGTGGGGCACAAATGTCAAATAGATGGCATATAGTTTTCCAATTTCTAAGAAACAAAAGCAGGGCAGACTTAATACTTTGTAAACCCCATTTTCTTTCAGTGATAGAATTTTGTTTTGTAAATTTCCTGATCATTCAATCAACTCTGACCAGCTTTGACCTGTCTTTGCTGAAGAAAAGTATCCCCACAGCATGACGATGCAAAACACCTCGTTTCAAAACAGGTTTCTATCCATAGTGGAGATCATGTGTTCCAGGCGTCATGAGTCTTAGTCCCTAAGTTACACTGCACTGATGGAAAAATAAGTAAAACATTCTTGAAATAAGCACGTTGTAAAGGTAAGTACAATAAGCTGCCACTGGAGAATTTGTTTTTTTAAACACCCCAATATAAACAAAATAAAATAAAAATAATTTACCTATTATAGGGGAAATATATATTTTTTTATTTTAATAGTAAAAATCTTTTTCTATTGCTAAATCAGAGTTCTTGCCTCAAATCAAGTGCAAATACACTTATTTTAGGAAACATTTTTTGCAGTGTAACAAGCTTACTGACAAACTGCACTTTCAGTTGATTTACTTTTTTAAGTGGCTTTCTTCCTACTATTGCTCCGGTAAGGTTTCTCTAGTGTATTTAAAATGTAGTGGGTTAGATTTATTTAAAAACAATGTAAATATGCAAAAAGTATTAAAGCAATCATGCTGTGCAAGATGTGCATGTATTTAGCCTTAAAATCTCTCAAAGCTGAACTAAGCAAAGCTGGTAGAGCTGACCTATTTTTAAAGGTTAACAGTTATGTTCAGATAGTGGTAGGGATACAATTTACCGTAAATTTGAGATTCTTTTCTCCTCGTCCTCATCTCATACAGGTTAAAATCACAGATCAATAATTATTGATGCAAACTGATATGAAAGGCTGACATCTTATGTTTTTCAGCCGTAGCACAGAGCCCTACAATTATTCAAAGTTTTCTTTTGGGTTTATTGTTTTTCACTAGACCAGATACAGACTCTGAAGAAGAAAATATATACTTTTCTGTGGTGTTGATCATACCAACTGATTTATATATCCAAATATATTAAGATTATCTTGACTTCTTAGTTTGTTTTTCATGATCAATTTGTCAGGGAAAAGCTTTAAAAAGAAAGCAATCAAACAAACAAACAAACAAAACCATGTGTCTAACCAGTAACATTTCTCAATAATAAGGCCTCAGACATCAGGCTATAATTTCACCACAGACTTCCTGTTTTTACACTGTGAAACTGCTCAGCAATCACTAAGTCAATAAAAAAAAATAGTGGTTTGTTCTAAACAGCAAAAAGGAAGAAGAAAAAGCTGATTTTTTCAGTGTATTTAAAATGTAGTGAATGTAGTAGTAAATATAGAGATTTGGGTCATCTCTGTATGGTTAATGATACGTCAGCAATCGTTTTAAGAGTTGCTTTCGCAAGACATTTCAGAGAAATGCTCCAATAAATGACTTAAAGCCGCCTAGGTTTCCCTTCAGGATGAGTTCTCATGTAAACCAACTGAGAAACGATAGCTGAATCATCCGTTGTTGCAATGCTCACATAATTAATACCCGACACAATAAGGATTTTCTATTAAAGAACTTAAAAACCATTTATAGGTAACTGAGCTACCAGGTGGGTAAATCTTTTCTTGTGTTTAATAAGCCAACAGCATGAAAAAACAAAGAGTTTTGGAAATGATTTAAGACTTCAAATCAGTTTTACTTAAACGACCACAGAAGTCTTGTTGTGTAACAAGTCAAAACCAGACCGGCAGGTTTCGTTGAGTTGGGGGTGGAGAGATGCTATCAGGGGAGCAATAAAACCGCACCAGCTAATAGTGAACACAAACCATTTCAAAGAAAGTAATCTGGTTAATTCACAGTTATTCCATGAGAAAAAAAATGGCACCCGACTCACAGCTGTTCCCCCACCACTCGCCTCCAAAGTCAGTTTTCTGTGCAGCCATTCCACTGCCCAAACTCTTATCGCTGCTTCCCTATTGTTTGGTGAGCGTGTCTCAACAAGTTTCATTCCAGCTAATGTGGGATCCTTCACCCTAGCACAGCATGAAAAGCTTAACAAGAAAAACTGAAAAATCAAGCTGCCAGGAAACTAGACTTTCATCTTGGCACAGAGAGAAGCCGGTGGCTAAAAGAGCTGAATTATTTATGTGGAGATGTTTGAGAATTCAAAGCTGGTTAAACTGTTAAGGAGTTTTAATCTTTCACGATGGAGAATATCAACATTGGGTGAAGATGAACAAACAGATCAACGGAGTGAGGTCAACAGAAACAAAAACAATATTTCCACATAAATGTTCTCTAGGGATTTATTCCCCTAAACACTCTGACATGCATCATACATCCTCTGAAGGCTCTGAGTCTTTTCACTCTTTGCTCTTAAAACAAAAACCCACATTTTGTTTCATACTCCATCCATATATATCTATCTATTTTTTTATGTTGCAAAGAATATATATATATATGCTTCTCTAGGTTAGCCGTTTGGTGGTTTTTGGAGATTGTCAAGGCAACATAAAGAAAATGATCATTTTTCAATGGTTTCATGTAATAAATTGTTGTACATGGCGAGTTCAATATGAAGAATTAGATAGGCAGAAATAAACCCTGACATTTCATTCAAATATAAAACTTCTGCACAGGAAGTCTAAAATGCCTGAAGGTCGAGGCAGTTGCTTACAAAACATCCAAAAATTAAAAGGTTACAAGATGGTAAAAACATGACAAGCAACACCTCTGAAGGTACCAGTAAATGGTAACAGGAAACCATAAGACAAAGTTAATAGTGAGCCCTTTTTATCAGCTACGGATACATTTATTGTCCCGTTTTGTCCCTATAAATTAAAACTTCCTCCCTTACTGGTCCCATTTCATACTTGTGTAACTAAAAATTAGTCTATTCTCCATTGTAGATAAACAGTTTATATTACTTTCAATTTTAAGAAAATTGAAAAAAAAAAAATTTATTCTGTTTGGATCGGCTAAACAACAGTGAATATCGGACTCCATACCAACAAAATTCCCAGGAAGCTCAAAATAAAGACATTTATTTGTCCACATACCATTGCAGGTACTAATAGTTGCCTGGCTGGTATCTCTAGACTTTTCATTTTGGATTAGCTTACTTAAAGATTAGCTCATGTTGCTGTGGTGAGTTCTTGTAGCTTCTATAATGTTAAGAAATTTGAGGCGGTAGAAATCTTCCCCCCCCCCCCCCCTAAAAAGCTAAGAGATTTTGTGGCAAACATAGTTTTATTTACTGGCTCATACACAGTAAGTGAGTCCAGTTAGTTTCAGGGCATATTCACCACCGATAGTCCAGAAAACTCGGATCAATTGGGGAACAAAACTGCAACATTGTTACTAATGTGGTTTATTTTCACAAGGCTCTTTGTCAAACCGAAACACCCCACATCCCCACCCCCACGGTTTACACCCTCGCCAGCGGTGGCCCCTCTGTAGGACAACAGTTGGTCAACAACACAAAACTACTTCCTTGTTTGTGAAAAGGAAAACAGATTTCAGCTGTTTTATTGCCATGCTGTCTTTTGGTAAGTTTGCTAGATAATTATCTTTCAACAATGAGCTCAGCATGAAAGAAAAACAAGGCAGATGACGGCGGAGACTGTTTTTTTATACTCAAGGCTCATGTGAGAAGTGCCACATTCTACTTCGATGCACTGATGTCAAGACAGCACAGACGTTCAGCAGGATATTTTCAAGTGGACCAGAGTTTGTCGTTTTGGTTTACATCAGAGTTCGTTTGCGAATGCATACCTCCCTAAACAAACCAAACTTTCTGGGAAAACGAACTAAGTCTTAATCTATGAGATCATCTGCGCTGATTCTGTGCCATCTTCTCCAACATGTTAAATTAAAGTGTCACATTTTCTATTTCTATTCCCACTTTCCCATTTTTTAATGTGGATCCACTGCAAGAATAAAAAGATTGAGGCCACGTTAAAGTGAATGAAGGGTGTTAAAAACTACTTCAGTATAAAACTTCCCCCCCCAGCAGACAGCCCAACATCATTCTTGAGTAATAAATAAGCACAATAATGGAGTTACAAAGACAAGAGGACAAACACAACCAGAAACTTTGCTTCTTTGGACAGAAGAGGAGACACTTACGGTCGGACTCCTCAGGTGTAAGGACCAGGACAGAGACTGTGGTGATGTCCGACTGACCGGCGTTATCTGTGACCGTCAGCTGGAACTTGTACTTCCCAGATGTTAAATTGGACACAATGATCTCGTCAGGAAAATTTGAGTTCTAGAAAAACCACACAGAGAAAAAAAAAACAAAAATCAGCTCCTCAATGGTGACCTCTACAATCCTGGCCCCATAAGATACAAATTATGTTCAGCAGAACTGTAAATGAATACAGAAAAAAGCATCAACTCTACTTTCCTTACCCGAATTACAGCAAAAGGATAGTCAGTGAGCATTTTCCAGTCAAAGGATTCAATCTTGTTATCATCTGTACTCTCGACGCCATTCAGTGTCACACTCTCCTTAGGCTGGACCACCAGGTCCTGACCTGCATTGGCCACTGGTGGACTGTCCTGACCTTTTGCTAGACATGAAAAAAATAAAAAAAGGATGAGAGACAACTTTAATTGCACCTGTAGGAGACAATTAAACAGACAGATTTAAAGGAGGATTCAATTCTCAGCAACTTCTCACTCTCTGACATGTGTAAACATGCAAAACACAGACTTTCTGCCATGAATCTGTAATGCACAAGAGCAGGTATAAAAAGAAGCCATTCCAGTTTTAACAGCTCAACTTTGATCTACATAAAAACAAATATTTGATAAAAAGTTTAAAATTCTTTTTCAGCTTTTCTTAAATGTAACCCAACCTCCCTCCTTTATATCAAATGGATTATAAACTAAAGCAAACTAAAGTATCTACAGTATGTATACATGACATATGTTGTCACCATAAATGATCTACCTAAAGGTATAAACAAAAATATTGATTAATTGATCGATCTAGTACTCTAATAGGAACATAGATAGATCCATTTTTAAAATAATCCAAACTCAAAAGAAATGGTATCAAGTTTGGATAGGGGTGATTTTTAAAGAATATAACTTTCTTTTCTCATGCATTGTGAGCAAGGTGGTACAGGTAATAAAATAATGAGCATTTCCACAGATGCAACTAACGTAGCATCATTTTGCATGGAAAAAATGTTGAGGTGACAGCTGATATACTTTATAATCTGTTGCCTCCATTTAAATACCAACATTGGAAACTGAGCATGTGGCTCATATCTGACTTTTGATCTGCAAAAACATTCACCCCAGTAAAATTGAGGTGGAGATGTCTGGTCATGAAGCACTGGATCATAAAATGCCCAACTGAAGGTGAAAAAAAACTAAACAAGAAAAAGCAACAAATAAAACAGACCAACTACCAATACTTTCTGATCCAAAGCAACTCTGTTGTTTATTTGCTTATTTATTTAATCATTACTCTCAAAGAAAAAAAAAATTATGTTAACCATTTTGAAACCCAACAAAAAACATTTTCAAACCCAACAAAAAACATTTTCATTTTCGGAAACTATGCTTCACCTGTGATGTTTGGCTCATTAGATCCTCAACAAACACGAAAAATAAGTTCTTGGGCTTCTTTCTATATGCAAGTTGAAGTAGTCCATTTTCTGGTCAAAACCGATGAAAATGTATTTAAATTTGGTAAGATTCAAAATAATAAAAACTTTTTTCTAAATTTATGGAAAATCCACACTTCATCTAGCAATTTGTAGGCTCATTACCCTTCTTCACAGTTATTTAATTTGCAAAAAAAAAAACTTATTACTGCTCAAACCAGTCCTTTCAGGTAGCCTATAATAAAGGCCAACAGAAAACAGCTGAACTCATTACTTTTCTTTCAGGTTTTAATATATTTATACCTAAAACGTTTTTATTCATCAGTTTTCGACCACTAAATAAGTTTGTAACTCATTTTTAATCACCATTGTCATTTCAAAACTAAATTCAAGCCACCACTTTTGCTCTTCATTAATCCAACTGGTTTATGATTGTGAACCCATCACCATAACAAGCCCCGATCTTTACCCAGTTTGAACGTGTGATTCATTATTAGATAAAGGTTTTGGACTTACCTAGCTCAGGTTCCTGTTCGACATAATTCTTGTAAACGGTGTCCAGCATATAATTGAAGAATCCCAACTTTCTGACAAAGCGGCAGACATATTTCTTTTTGTATAAACAGTCAAACAGATAGCAGGATTGGACTGGGACATTATCGGCTCCTTTCTCAAGCAGGGCGACGTTGCATCTGGGGTTCTTGCAGCAGGCGACCACGCAGTCTCTCTCCCCTAACACTTTAGGAGAAGATAGAAACGTGGCCCCTTCTTTAACAGATTCATCCGTGTCTAACACGAAGTTGTCTTTTCCCTTTTCGAACTTGGACAAGCAGGTCTCAGCATAATCCTGTGCAGTGGTGAAGTGTAAAAAAACAAAAAGCAGGAGCGCTGCACGCTGGTATCCCGACAAAAAACTCATTCTGATTGTTCCCTAAAGATTGCCAGTCAAATAGAAAGAGAAGTCCTTGACAGTCCTTGAGAAAATGTTAGACCAAATAGAGAAGAGTTTCAGTTTGTATAAAAAACGTTGTTTTTTTTTTTTCGTCAAAGGGGTTTACCACAAATTCGCTTCTCTCAAACGCAATACCCTCCTTTCAGTATCAAAACTAAATGGCAACTTCCTGGTACGTATCTACAGGTAAGCTCAGCGCTTCCACAGAATCTAATCCACGGACCAATTAAAGGGAAAGATAAATGAAACATTCACGAAACTCCGGTGTCGACAACAACGACATTTCTCAGGTGACTCACCTGCGAAACAACAGGAAGTGAAATTCCACTCCCGATGCCACTCCCTTCTGACTGGAGATACAAAAACGACAAAAAGCAGAGCACAGTGGGGACTTGTGTTTTTCCACTTTTCAGGACAGGCCATTTTCTGACCGTGAAAAGTACAATGTAAACATATTATATGTTACCCAGTTAAAAAAAAGTTATTGGAAAAAACAAATAGCTAAGAAATACACAAGTATAAAAAACTCTTTCTTTTTTCTTTTTTTTTTCTATTTTCCCTTTTTTTTAACTTTACCAGATAAAAAAACTTCTCAGTTACTGAAAGTCTGAACTAAAGGGCTTGTAATTGTGATTGCCAAAATAATTAGAATAATAAGAGATGTTTTTTTCACTTTCTTTAAATTCAGACATTTGCAAACATTAAGGATTAGTAAAGGTGAGAATCGTCATCATCTATTTTTCTAATGATCTAATTTTTTTGTAAGCTTCCTTTGGTTTATCTAACAAACTGAGTACATGGAAGCACACCTTTTTCTGTATTTTAAGGTAGCCCCTGGAACACCCGGCTTTCTTTTTTGCCTTGTAAAAATTTAAATAAATCAGGCAAAAGATCATCGACTTGTTTAACTGTTTCATTCTTGTGGACAATTTTAAGATACCCAAAGCTTCTTTGTTAAACTGTTCGAATATAAACACCATGAGGATGTCCAGGCATTTATATTCTTCAGGAAGTTAAATTATTTCAGAGATGAACACATTTGGGTACAAAACATGTGTATCAACTTCAGAAGAAAACACTGAGGTGTTTGGCTGTAATGAACATCATTATGTTTTGAGCAAAAACTGGAAACTGCAGCTCAAAAGCCACCAAAAAGGTAGCTTGTACCCTGGGAAAGCCCTGTATGAATCATTTAAACATACAAAGACATCCAACTCATGTCTGTATATAACAGACAAAAGAATTCATTTAGTGAAACGAGACATCCAGCTTTGTTAAAAGCAGGCTGAATGTCACAAAAGCCTATTGTTTTCTATCAGCTTAGCTAAGTTTAACCCCACACAACTGACCCACAAAACGATTATAGAATGAATCGAAGGTTAAAGGGAACGAAATCAAATAAATGAATACAACATTAAAAAATATAGGTTTAAATGTACAATGACAATAAATTTATCATGCAATAATAAAATAGAAAATAAAATGCATTAATTTGCCATTTATGTATGTAATACGTTTTTAAATAACGAACCCTACCACGAAATCAAAAAATGTAATATTGAATAACTAAATGTTAATGTGAAATATAAATTCCATTAAATAATTATGGATTTAAAATTATGACATAGTTTGGTCTAAAATATAAATAATAAGATTATCAGAGAGCATGCTTTGGTCTAGAGAAACACCGGCTCGCATTTTATAAATAACAGTAAGTCAGAGGGTCCTGATGGGGTCAGCCCTGAAGGCCTGTTCAGAGTAGCTCTGTGGGATTCTACAGCACCTCTCCAACATTAGCCTGATCCAGGAGATGGTTCCAGTGATGTGGAAGACTTCCGCCTTGTTCCAGTGCCAAAGAAAACTCAGCCAACAATCCTCAGTGACTATAGATCTGGTGCTCTGACATCCAACATCATGAAGCTCTACTGTTGGTCTATTTGAACAAGCAGCTATCAGGACCCCTGCAGTTTGCTTATCACCAGAAAAACTCCAGAAGACTCAGGTGGACGCACCCATTGCCAAGATTAAAGACTACCTGTCAAACAGACCACAGTTTTAGACTGAAGGGTCAGCTGTCTAACCAGGTAGTCGGCAGCAGAGGAGCACCACAGGGGACAGTACTCTCACCACTCCTTTTTACTCTGTAAACCTCTAACTTCCAGTACCAGACAGACTCCTGTCATCTGCAGCAATGCTCAGATGACTCTACAGTCAATGGGAGCATCCGAGATGAACAAAAAGCTGAGTACAGAGAGCTGCTTTGTGGCATGGTATGGAAACAATCATTTGTTCCTGGATGTCAACAAAACAAGAGAGATGATTGTAGATTTCAGAAGAAGCAACAAAAAGTTGAATCAAAGTATTTTTTCCCTTCCAGTACTGACATGGATCTAGCTCCATCCATTGTCCCACTGACTAACCCACTAACTCAGACCCTTAGAGAAGCTTCCCCACAGCATGATGCTGCCGTCATCACTGTCTTCACCACTGGAAAGGTGTGATAAATGTAATGTGCAGTGTTATGTTTCCTCCACACAGCACTTTGAATGTCAGTCTTACATCTTTGTACATCTTTTTCCTCAGTTTGTGACAAACTGTCAGTAATTATGTTCTTCTTACCACTTTTCCATAAAAATTAGATTTGTAAAGCATATGGTTACTATTTGTCGTGGATTTTTCTGATGGAGTGGGGAATCATTGCAGCTCTTCCAGAGTTTCCATGGGCCTCTTAATTACTCCTTTGAATAATGCTACTTTTGCCCAGCAATACACAGATAGACTGTCTTTGCTGCCTGACACACTTTGACTTAAAGAAAAAGCTGCATCTTATTGTGACAATTAGTTAACTGAAAATGAAATAAATGCTTGTGCAACTGTTTTTTTATCTGATTTTATCTGAACCCCCCGTCTCCGCCCCTGCCCTTCTGTATCTTCACTTTCTAAAGTAACAAAGGGTTTGAGGACATTGTGGTTTAGCTGAACGTCATTTTGCATATCAAGATCTTGCAAATAAAAACAAGCTTACTTTCTTTTCTGCATCTGTATGTGCTGTAGACTTTATGTCAGTGATCACAAACCACCTATTTTGTCATTAACCAGGAGCACGAACAATATGACAACGAAAATGAATGTGCAGTTACATTCTGTTCTTACGCATTAATGCTTCAGATGTTAAAATCATTGTATATTTAAGAGTAGGAGTAAAAAAATTCTTGAGATAAAAGGCAAAACCTATGAAAATAATTGAAAGGAAATAAAAGAACAGGAAATGTATCACCTTACTTAAGTGAATGGCTTTAAGATTTTGTTTGCAAACAAGCAAAATTTGATGAAGCTCTTAACCAAGGCCTTAAAAGCAGAAAAAACTACATCTATGAAAGGACAGAAGGTGGATCTCTGAGATGATGGTGGAGTTTAAAAAGGGTGAAAACACTTTAAAGCTTTAAAAAGTCAAAAAGTTATTTTCTAAAAACAAGTCGTCTAAGTTCAAACTGAGCATTAGAATGGGAAGGAAAGGGATGTTGAACAGCTTGGTTCAGTATTGTTTCAGACTCTGTTCATCGGAATACAACCACAGTGTCCTGTTTTCTAACTTTATAAATTATAAAGTAAATACTGTTCATGTTGATCCAGCAGGTGGCAGTGTAATTGCATCAAAAGCTAAAGATATTTTAAGGATGACTAACTTATTGATTTAAAAAACAATTTTTTTGGCTTATTCTCTCTGAAATACAATTAAGTTATTATTTATCTTTCTAGAGCTCATAATCCTGTAAGAGGAAGAGTACAAAGCTTGCTTAGACTGGTGACCATGTTATGGCATGAATGAGTCATGTAACCACAGGTTAAATGCTGCAGAGGAGTCGTAAATACACTCCTATATTAGGAAACAGATTTACACTAATTCCAAGTTCTAGCAAAATTAAGTCAGAGCAACCAATAAGCTGGAAATCTCAGCTTCTGATAGTGAAAGTTTATCTTTATAAAACTCACAGTGGTGCAGCTTGTTGACTTACTGCTTTTGGAGTTTTTTTCTCCCTTTATTTACCACCCTGCAGAGTTTGAGGTGAGAAGGTCGAACACAGGTCTGCGATAGTAAATTTATTGTAACCAGCCCCACCATGCAGAACAGAGCAGCATGGCATGGGATGAATGAATTTGTTTGCTTGGAAAGGTGAGTAGCTAGAAGCCTTCAATAATTCAGTTCTTGTAACAGACGGTGCATCAGAGGGTGAACACTGGCGGCTATGAATAATGGGTACTCAAAAAACCCAAACACCCATTAATCATATTGCTATGTGATACATGGAAACTCTTGATTCTGTTTTCTGCCATTTTATGTGCATTTACTTGATTTCTTTGGCTGCATCCTTTGAGCCTACATTTACCCGCTCCTTTACAAACAAGGATTTCTGGAATTACGTTTGACTTTTGGCTCTAATTTGGCACCCATGAGTACCCAACTCTTCTTCATGCATTATGTAAGAGTGCTTAACTGAGGATGCCAATTTGACTTGCCTTACCATACATGCTCCCGATAATGGCTACCATTGGAAATACAAGGAAAATTACAACAGCAGGTGAAACCTGGCTCAACTGGCAGGGAGGGGCCTCCTCATTGTTAGATATACAGTGCAGTAAAAAGAGGCTTTTAATGAGAAATGAAGAGATTTTGGTTCAAAATAATAAAGAAAATCTTGCCATCTTAATTATAGATTTCAGTCTCAACAGCTACACCTGATTATTGATGAACCTGTCGGGTCAAAAGCGGATTTAAAGAGAATTTAAATCGCCAAAGTATTTCAAAGGGAAAGAAAGAAAGAAAGAAAGAAAGAAAGAAAGAAAGAAAGAAAGAAAGAAAGAAAGAAAGAAAGAAAGAAA
>JAUZNJ010026630.1:0-16674 GCA_034780135.1 Jordanella pulchra | reverse complement strand
AGGTGGGGGTCGCTGGTCTTGTTGATGAGGCCAGTTGCTGCTGGATAGAAGCTGTGAATGTGAGATGTCTGTGTGCAGCCATTTTTTGAGATTTTTAGTCAGATTTAAGTCTGGACTGTGGTTTTGCCACTTTCAGGAGATCCCGAAAGTGGTGTTGAAACCAATGCTTTGAGATCACAGTTTTCTTGCTGTGGGTTGTTCTGCTAAAAACTGAACCACTTCCCTGGTCCTTGTTCCATTTATGAATGATGAAGGTCACTGTGCTAATTTAGACCTTAAAGCAGCAAAATTTGTCTCTTTATCACTGCCCTTATTTGTAGCTAAAGACAATCCTGTCTAGAAGGTTTTATCTACTGATAACTTATTTTTTATAAGTTATGTTTGTACTCTGACATGAACTGCCATCTTTGGGAGATTGTAAAGACAGGTGTGACTTTTCTTATCAAGTCCAATTAACTGACTGAATGCATTTAGCCTATTGAAATATCTAACAGATGACCAGCTAAAACAGTATGCACTGCAGCTCAATTTTCAACACAATTGTGGATTGCGAATACTTATGGAAATGTAATTTCTTAGTTTTCTGTTTTCAATGAATTTATAAAATCTCCTAAATATGTTTTAGTTTGTCATAAAACGGTGTTTTGTGTTGAATTTTGAGGATTAATATGGAATAAAGCTTTTACCTAATTAAGTGTGAAAAGTAATGCAGTGCTTTGAATAATTAAACTGTCGGTGAGAACATACATTTAATATACATCATTCAAAGCATATTTTGTGATTATGTAATAGATAAACCTTAAATAAATTATTAATATATTTTTTTGGAAATAGTTCTTTAAGAATCTTGGGACCAGTTTGAAAGCCTGATTTCAGTAGGTGTCAAGTAGCTGCTGTTTGTCACACAGTCCATAAAGATCATAATATGGATTAATTTTTCTAGCAAAGAGAGCTGTAAATAATTGAAATTCTAAAATTCAAAAGGGGTGGCACAGGTTTTTACTTGCATAAAGATAGCTATATAATGTTTGTAATTAGCTAATTTCATTTTTTTTAGGTATATTAACTATATTTGGTCTTTTTCAAAAAGAAAAAATCCAGTAGATACACATGTGACTCTTTTATAAATGCCAAAAATAGTCACAAAAGACGTTTATAGAAAGAGTGTTGTACCTACTATTTCAAGTTTAGAGATCTATTAGTGGGGGAAAAAAAGTTCATTTCTGTCAAATAGCTTTGGAAATTTTAACTGAGCAAAACCATTGAAACTGCCATAAAAGGACCCTGGAAAGTCCTTTGGACACCATTAATCTAGATATTAAAAGAGCTCTGGTATCGTCCTGATGTATTTGACAGGTTAGCCCTATGCCTGCTTGTAACCCAGAACTAAAATGATCAATGACTTAAACATGATAAATAAAAATAAAGCTTAAGTAGCAAAAAGCTAAAAAGAGTTGAAAGACATTGTGCAAAATATGTTTTTTCTCCTAAGGACAATGAAAAACAGCCGCTGAAAAATGTTGTGGTTGGCTTTGAAAATATCTTGCCTTTTATATGATAATTGGGGCTGTCAAATATATTTAACATAGTTGACTGTGATTTATTGCAGTTTGAATTTCATGTCTGAAATACTGTTATTTTGCATAACAAGGCAATGCTCAGCTCATAATGTAAAATATTTAACCATAGTTTTCAATGGGAATCAAATGAACACAAAATTTCCTTCTTTACCATTTTTATTAAAAAAAATATCAATTCAGACCAACTTCCGAATATTAAGAGTAAATTAAACTGTGCTCACTTTGAAAGATTAAATAGGATATCAGGCCACTCACCAAAGCTTCTTTAAAAATTACCAATGAAACCATTAGTAAAAAGTAACTCATAACTTCGGATTTTTTTTTTTTTTTTTAACCTTACTCTGGTGCAGCGCTCCACGTACCGCAAAGTTTGGTCCTGAGTGACAAAACTAGCGTGACAGCAACCAAACTCATGGAAAAATGAAACTTATTTGTCTATTCTTTAATTGTTTTCAAAGTTAAACAGGCTGTTTATAACTCGTACTGTTTTTATTCATCATCTTTTACCACTTCACAAAATGGCCTAAAGTGGTAACTATTGGTTTATCATGTGGACATGTTTTAAAAAAAAAAGTGTGTTATGAATTTTCTTTTTAATAGATCACAATTAATCCATTAATGCTGAATATTTCTTTTCATTTAAATTAGAGGTTGCTTAAAGATGTCTCTGTGAGGGAAAATGTGAATGTTTATACCAAACCTTTAAACTCAATTAGATCAAACCCAGTCTCACATTTTACTAACAGGTAACAGCAATCATTAAAAAGTACACTTTCCAAATACAATTTCTATATTAGATTTATTTGTTGTCCAAATACTTTAATCTTTATCTATAAAGTCACCTTTAAGTCTGAATATGTTGTTGTGGCCAAATCAAAGCAAAATGTCAAGTCTGATATATCTTGTATTAATTCCTGCTTTATAATTGCTTTTTTTTAAAGTCAGCAAACAGTCCTCTCATCTCTTCTACCAGTGATTGGTTTTCCTGTGAAGGATTCTGTGCTGTGAGGAACAAGTTATTTGCCCCACAGGTTTAACATTTATCTTCAAAGTGGAGACGTGTTTTCTTGAGCCTGAGTTTGGTCCACAATTAGACTGTACTGTCATTGGTAAATTTGGCTCTTTAGCAGTGTTTATTTTTCTCCAAGTGAGATAGCTTGAAGGAAGGAAATGAGGCTTTGTGTGTGTGGGTGGTTTGCATCTTTGAGGGTCTTCAGTGCAAACGCACTCCTTTGTATCCACTTTACCCACCTTCTGATTTACTGTAATATCGCACTTGATTCTTTCTTTATATATCCATTGGCTCCCTCTCTATCCTGTCCCCATTTTGTCTCCATCTCTGTGGCTTTAAAAGCACGACAAGGAGTCTGTAGAAAACCGGGGCCTCGCTAAAAGAATTAGGCTGTGCGCTGGGAGATCGCTCAGATAATGAAATGGTGGGAGGTAGAAAAACTAATTTTCTCACTCGTGAGAGGGAGAGAGACATACTAATGTGTCCATTGAAAAAAAGCATTGAACAGCACTGACAAGAAAGAAAAAGACAATTCCAGAATCCAACAGTCTTATTTGATTTTAGCTCATGAGAAATGGAGTTGCTAAAAAGGATGAAGTTTGGCACAGACTAACCGTTCAAAATGAACTGCTCCCGACAGGAAAACTATTGTTTTTCCAACCGTGTCGTCCTCCCGGAGTGTTCCGAGTGACAGTTTGCTTGTGTTTGGACAATGGCGAGGCTGAACTTGGCAGTGTGTGGGTGTGCTTGTTAAAAAGGGAAAAAAAGGCTACTGTGGAAGGGCTCTCAGAGCTCTTACAGCATTACTGACGTCAGCTACTTATGATGTTCTCAGTGTACCTGCGAATCTGAGTGTGTGTGTGTGTGTGTAGGCCTTGTGTATGAAAAGCAGAGAGTCATACTGATATAAAAGGGGTGAATAATGAGCATGAAAACAAACTAAAATGAAAAACCGATGCAACATTGATCATTTATCTGTTAATGGCACATCTATGGACATGAACATATTCTGTTTTCTAACAATTTTAAGTTTGTGTGTCAGGTAAAACACGTCATCTAAAATGCAAGCTGGTTTGATGTTGGGGTTTTTCTACCTCCTGTAATTTTGATTAACAAAGCTTACCCTATTTAGCTATTGTATACATAAAAATATTGTAATTTTCATTTAACTGGATCAGTGTTTAAGACTGTAAAACAGATTTTTTTCTTTGTCTTCTTTTTTTTAGTAGCAGCACAGCCTTAAATAGAGAGACAGACTTTTCTGTAAAATCAGCATAAAACATTTCATTGTAGTTTTATATGGTACATTAAAATGTCATACTTAATTAACAGGGAGGCTGGGAAGATTTGACAAAATAGAGTGAGGATGCTTTAAAATATTAGAGAAAAACTGTCAAAAGTCACTCGTCTAACACATGTACCTCTATTTGCATGTTATTTACGACGTGATAAACTGAAATATACATAAGGCAGCATTTGTTTTTTTCCCCTCAGATAATTTTTCTAAAAACTTTGTCTTTTATAAAAAGCTATAGCTCTGTTTTATTTGCTTGGGAAATAAAAATTTAGAACCATAAGTAATTTTATAGTATTTAAGAATAAAACAAAATGCAGTTTAAAAAATATAAATGCCATTATTATAACTCATACACACCCACAGAGACACACACAGTTTTCTTTCATATAAATACCTCAATTGAATTAAATACTTTTATTTTTCAACAAAGTGGGGAAATAATGTAGCATTTTTTTATCCACTATTTAAAATGAGACAGCCAAAATCTTTTGTACAACTAGATCTGTGATAAACAAGGCCAGATGAGAAGCTCAGATTATTTTACCACTTTATCTTAACTCACACAAGAAAGAACCACCTATTTTCATTTATTCTTCTAACAGTAATTGTAGCTATTTCCCAATCCTCAAATTATGAGACGTGGAAGATCATCGTATCCATTTTTTTCTTTGATCCCTTGGCACTACAAAGAAATCTGCGTAACAGTAAATTTCCATTTATTCTCCAAGCCATAATGGTGGTGGTGTCTGTGTAATAGTACTATTCAGAGCTAATGATGCACTATTTGTATACAAGGTTATTTGAATTTGAACTTTACTTAATGAAGGATAAGATAATTCAATTGAAATCAACCCGCATCAGGACTCACTATTACTGGCATACAGTTGCTCTCAAATCTTTACACATGTACACACATTTATATCTAATGTTAAAAGACCAGGTTGTTGTAGTAAAAAAAGTAGAAGCTTTTTCTAAATATGTGATATTTCTCTAACAAAAAAGAACTTAAGAAAATGTTAAGCTTTGATAACATTTTTCTTGTAAACTTAATTTTTTGTCACAAGTTTTAGATGGTAGAGGGGAGTAATTATTCCTAGGTTAAGATGTGGGTTTATGATGATTGCTACGCTAAACCTGAATGCAACGATACTTTAATGTTTTAGTTGATGGCAGTTATCCTGCCTAGTTTTTGACAGTTTGTAGAAAATAAATATCGCATTTTTGAGGAAAAAATATGATTACATGACAAATGCAGAAAAATAAAATGCTTCATCAGTCCATTTTTGAACAGCAGTGTTCACAATTGTGAGTCGCTATATATTTAACAAAACTCGTAGGTATGACAGAATCAGTACCGACAACATTCTTTATTTTCTCAAATGGGACAGTTTTTATAGGACGTACCTGGATCTACATTAAAGAATGTGCTAAAAAAATACTTCAATATGAGGATGTTTTATGTTGTTTAAACTAACTTATTTTCCAAGGTTAAACATCTTTTCTACAGGGCTGGATACATAAGTTTTATCAAATTTCCCATGCTTCTTCTTTTAAGACTGTTGAACACCCGAGCACAACCGCATATAATTCGTTTTCTACTCTGTATCACAAGCAATTAACCTCCATCTTCAGCCTGCATATCAGAAGGTTCAACCCAGAAACTTTATATTAGAAATTCTGCATTTCCACCCTCCTTCCCCAGGTGACTGTGCACACCTGATCAAAAGCCAAATGATGCAAACGGCAGGAACAAGTTGGCGATGTGTATTAGATCTCATTTGCCATGTTAAAGTGTGTTAACAGGAGGAATTAGAACCAAATTAAACCACCAGAGATTTCCAACTCCTCTAACTGTCAAGACGTTATTACAGACTCCACATAAATGTGTAAGGTATCATGGGAGTAGGCACTTATTGAATTATGCCAGAATTAACCCATTAGCAGGAAAGAATCAATCTGACTGGGGAGAGCATCATTTCTACTCTGAAAAAGATTTTTCATTCCCTCTCACGGTCAGTTTTGAGGGACACCTTCAAGCCTCTTTTTATTTTTTGTGCCGACACTGCAGCTTTGTTACATGATAAACGGCTCAAAAAGCAATATAAATGGGTTTATGTAGTGACCTGTGGTAAAAATGTATTTGTAGGTGCAAACAATTTCATCTTTGACAGCTATAACCCTAGCGTGGGGGCTTTAGCCACATAAAAAGATCCCGTCTCCTTCTGTTGGAAATGAAAGAAGGGAGGGAGTAATTGCTCATCCGCAAAACGTCTGTCCTTTTTTTTTTTTTTTTTTCTTTGGAACATTAAGGCTTTGAATTCTGATTCTTTCCACACAACTGTTCTGCTTTTAGCTAGCGTTAAAGACAAATCACCAGTGGTAAAGGGTTATTTTTCAGCTTACCCACTGTTTAAAATACCAAAGAGATTACTCGATCCAGATTCAAACGACTCCTCTGCCTTCTGCTGACAGGATGTTAACGGCTAATGGCTCCACAATTGGGCAGTTTACAGCTGGCCGGTTTTTAATCTGATGATTACAGAGTATGACCTTTGTGCTCTGTAAAGGATCCATTTGTAAATGGGGCATGAGCAAATTTCAGTCAAAGTACACTCAAAAAAATCTCCCAAAAACTCAAAATTTCCTACAATAATAATGTTAACTCTTAAACCATATGGCATTTTGTAGTGTTTAGACCTTGAGTTGTGTATTTTATTAGATTTCATCTCACGGGCTACAAAGTAATGCATAAATACTATGTGGAAAGACACACAGAAAAGTTGGTTTGGACTAATACCAGCTCTAAGTCTTTTAGGCTACTTCCACACAAAACTGAAGACTGTGTAAGCACAAAAAAGTTAGAGCCTAGAGATGAAAGTGTAGAAAGTTTGAGAAGGCATAATAAATATTTATCAGAGCCAATGAGTGGCACAGTAATGTAGCCAAAGAAGGAAAGAGATCTGAAGAGCATAAAAAGAGGAAAACAAGGCAAAAACAAAGAATATGTGAGTGACAAAAAATTTTTTGTGTGGTCAAATGACTTGGTTATTGAAACGTGGTAGGGGGGCATAATGTGTTGGTGTGAAATCCAGCACAAATTAAATAGCCTTTATAACACAACTATAACTCTGAAGTCCACGATTTTTTAATGTGTCTTAGCGCATGTTTGTTAAATGAGAAGGAAGACATAGGTCGGCTTGCATGCACCATCTGCCAGTTTGGACTACCTGAACTCAACCACTGTTGTGGCTTAAAACTCTCCCATTTTGGGAGCAGGTTTCAAATGCTGTCAGTTTTGCTGTTGTTTCCTGTAGACATGCCCCCCTGATCAACCATGATTGTTTATTGTGGGTTCAGTTTGTTTTGCTTTCTTATGATCTTTAGCATCTAACATGTGGGTAGTTTCTTACCAGGTTTGCAGTTGTGTTATACTCTTTCTTTTATTTTTGCTGAGTAATTACTCTGTGATATGTCTAAGAAGAGGTTATTCAGTGCCACCAGGCATTCACAAAACAGATGCATTTAATCAGAGTTCAAATTAGGCACAGGTGCATACTCAAGGCTATTGGCTTAACTAGACTATATTGAAGGGTATCGGTATAAAGGGGGTTCATAAACAGACACAGTGGATTTTTTAGATTAAAATACAAAAGGAAAACCGTTTGCAAGACACAGCATTACCCACATTTGAAAGTTAGTAGTAGATTTACACTTGTATACTATTTAAACTTTTACAGTAGTATAAATCAAACAGCATCATTTTAATAAATTTCTGTCAACAGTGAAAATATTTTATATTACTAAATAAATAAACAAATAAGAAAATCCATGAATAATAAATGTCTTTGAAACACTGACTTTAGTCTTACAGAATGTAATGTTACCGCTGTTGCCATTTAAGTGCTTAACTGAACTTGCCACATTTATTCAGTCACAGTGTAATGAAATTAATAATTCATATGAAGATAATTACATACTACTGCGCCTTGGCCGTCCGTCTGCTTTGAAAACCTGGTAATAGGTTTTAAATAAAACCTGATTTCAAATGAGGATAACATTCTGATACTGTGAAAATTGAGGTCCCCGTAGGATCCAAGTTAATGTGAAAATTCAAATAATCAATTTGTGCCTCTGAGATTACTTATGTGCTAATAATTAAAGTTAGAAAAGGCTGGTATAAACACAAGGCCAACTGTGGCTTGAGTTGTGTTTTTTTCTGGTAAAACCACCTGTCTTCTTTTCTTTCTCTGGTTATAATTCTTTTCTTACTCTTGTCTTTGATACAGCAGGTTATCAATAAAACTAATCTCACTGCATCTACTGGTGAAAATGTTAATGATAAAGAGGCCTTTTCATGTTGGACAACAAAGGTGATGCTCCATGTCTGGATTGCTGGCTGGTGAGATTCATCAGGAATGAGTAAAGGAGAACAATGCCTGAAAAGAGCCTTGCGTTAATATTTTAAGAATCTGATCATCTTCCCCTTTCTATCCTTGATGTCCACTGAATGTCAATAAGGCTCTCTCCATTTCACAGTAGTTTAAGATGAAAACCTGTTTGAGGTGTTCTTATCATAAACAGGTCTTCACAGGTGCTTTAACCTTGCATTCACAAAATTTGTTACTTAAAGATGCAAAAGACTATTGAAGCACCTCTCAAGTTTTGGATTTGTTGCCTCTACCTTCTTGCATTTCAGAGCAGACCTATGCATACCCCTTGGAGCTCTAAAAATGTTCTCATGCTACTACGGGAAACTTGAAAGAAATGTACTGACTAAGAGAAAGTAGAGGAGAAAGGAAAATCAGTCAAAAGCTTGTTTTTTGTAGATAGAAATGGGGTTGTGTTAATTTGTGTTCCGCTACCTTTCAATCTTACATCCATAAATAGAATATGGTGTAAGAATAAGCCTTAGTCAGATGAAAACAAATTTTGGATACACACAGATCAAGAGCTCAGATGTAAGAATCCAGTTTTCATCTTTTAGAGAAAATATTGTCAGCATTATACATCTAGAGACTGGAATTTTATCAAAAATACTTTAAGCACAGTCAAATCAGATTTTGAGCATTTTTTAACTTCAGCTCAATTTAATTTAGACCTGGACTTTGATGTCACTATGTCAGGTAGATGAACATGGCAAGACAGTTAGCCCTATTTTCACCCTGACTTGCCCCTTCCAAGAATCATTAGGATGATCCTAATCTTATACATTTTTTTCTGTTGCCTGTTATGTGACTTTGTCCACTCAGAGGTCCATCCCAATTACTCTTATCGCAAATCAGGTATATTGGGTATGTTGGATTACTTTGGAGAGGTATTTTAGAGTTTGGGGTGTTGCTCTACTGCATACAAGGATGCAACTTGTTGAATGTGAAAATATAGCCAGTCACAAAGTTTTCCAAGGAAAACAAAACACAGAAAGCCACCTGTTGGAACCAAACCTTTTTTTATCATCATGTGGGGTGTCTTAGGTATTGAAGATTATCCAACAAATTTCAACCTTGTTGTGTGAATAAGGCTCAAGATAATTTAATCTAAGCTATTAAGTTGTAAAATTGGCTGCATGTTTAGGTCCTTTTCTTTGTGACCCTCCAGTCCAATCTCAAGTCTAACAGGTCATGCTCCAGGATACTCCTGAAAATATGTTCCAGCTGAAGAAATTCACCAACCCAAATAAAATTCTGCTACCATCAGCATGCTTCACTGTGGGGATAATGCTTTCAAGGTGATATACAGGTTTACTGGTGCCAAAGAATTTTACAGTTGTCCATAATTAATACAGGATTTTTTTTAGGGCTAACAGTATTAAGAGGAATGACCAAAAAACAGCACCATATTTTAGGAGCTACTTTGTATATATCTATGACCTCACGTAACTGAAAACCACAATGAAGTTTGAAGTAAAGTTTGATGTAAAAATATTAAAGTAACGTTAATGATTTGCCTAGTATCAATTTTGATACAGTAAGTATTGCTAATACACCTGCACTTAATACTGCCAAGGATGATGAGAGCAGATTTTTTCATTCTGAGTTTTCTTGAAATTATCAGGATGTCTGAGAGAGATCTGCCTTTATTTTTATGTATTTATTTGTTTGTTTATTTATCTATTTATTTGATACCATAGGTAATGCATAACTCAGATTTTAACTGAGTTGTCCAATGGAGACAAACCAAAAGGATGTTCTGTCTACAGTCCTCAGGATGACTTATGAAACATTTCCAGTTGGTTAACCTTTTTTCTATAAATATTACTGGTATTTTTTGTGGTATAGGATTTGTTCCATAGCAGAATGAAAACACTACAAGAGTGCATACATCATTATGAACTGAGGTGCTTAAGAATTAATTATTTCTAGGATTTAAATTTACATGAATGAATGGAAGCAGCTCACAGCATTAATTTGGGAAAAGGATTCATCCTAGAAATATCATTTTCTGTTTAAAGTTTTATTAATTTTATCTATTTATCATGCGCCTGTTTCCCGATTTATGCTTGGATCTCTTCAAAAATAACAATATAGATTACTAAAAGTAACTACTATACTTTTAAATAATATAACTTTAAAATAAACCTTACCACTTGAAACTGAATCAAGAACCAGTGTGGATATTAGAAACATTTAAATTAGATGTTATCCATGTATCAGCTTTTTAACTGGATATTTCCCCATAGACACAATGTAATGTAAAGAGGGAGGTTGAAATTTGATGGAGGGGTGGGGTGTCCTTTGTTCTTGTTCTTTTTAAGGCTAATTTTGTACTGCACTGCCCATTACTGTTATCAATGCCCTGCTCTATCTCTTGTGATTAAAATAAGGGCTAATTTACTATAAAAAAACACTTCAAATAGTCATCTGCCCTCAAAGACAAGATAAAGAAATCTCTTTAATGTGTTTTTTTCATTTGAAAAAGCAAACAAAAACGCACAAGAGAAAGGAGTAACCGGTGATTTGTTTGAATCCGTCAACTGCATCCCTCAAAGGTCAGGGTTGTCAGCCAATTACATCATAGCGTGTGGTCTGTTGAAGACACCTTGTATGCAGCTGACAAATGCAGGCTCATTTTCGGCTGGTTAGCAGGACGGGTACAGTGTATCTCTCTTGGCCTAGGGCAGGGATTCTTAACCCTGGTCCTCAGGACGCACTGTAGTACATGTCTAGTTGTTTCAGTGCTTCCTCACATCTGACCTGAATGAAAAGGTGATTAACAGGCTTTTGTAGCATTAGATGAATTACTGCAATCATTAGAATTAGGTGTACGTGAGTAGAAACACATCTAAAACATGAAGGAGAGTGGGCCCTGAGGACCACGGTAAAGAAACCCTGGCCTGGGGTACCCTTTGATTCTTTTGGAGTCCAAATACGCTGTGCGCTCCATGTTCAGATAAGAAAGGAAATGACGGCGAACAGTGGTAAGTATTGTAAGTACAGTTTATTATAATACTACTATGTGAATAGTTTTGTCTTAATAAAAAATAATTAAAATAAATGGTTAGTAAGTCAGATTTGTAAACGGTAATGTTTGGTTTATTTAACCAAATTGGTTTGGCTGACATTTAAGCATAGATTCTAATATCTGTGCAGTGTGTGAACTACAAATCTGACATCTGTGATGATGGTACTGCAGCTGAAGCTCGTCAGAAATGAAATTACCACACAAAAATTTGTAAGAAGTTCAACATCCATTCTTTCCCTGTGTGTTTTCATGTGCGTCAACTGTCACGGTTGGAAGGCAACAGAGGGCAGTGACGAAAGGCTGGACCTGTTTTTGAAATCTATCGCCGAACTGTTTTATCTTTCTTATTTTCAAGGCCTTGAAAGGAACCAGTCCAGGTAGGCCTGGTCCTTTGGAAGATGCAGCCAAATTCAGACAAACCACCTGTCTACTCCTTTCAATTCTGTTGAATGTTTTCATGTTATTGAAAAAAAGCCTGGGGTTACAAGATTCCTCATGATTCAGCCATTCTGATAATTCCTTACATTTTAAGGATACCTTCAAGCAAGAAACTAATGCAAAACTTTCAATTAATGTTTTTAGTCAATAAACTAATTATTACCTTCCGATTATTTCTATCTTAATTCTCTCCAGGACTATCTGTTCTTATTTTAAAATCTTACATAAACCTACGTATGTTGTATTTTGAAGGCTTAATTTAATTATAAAACAAAAGCCTACTCTGTCAAAAAATTTGCAGGGTATGTGTTAAAAAACAAATTTCCAAGTACTGCCTTAGTTTATTAAAGAGGTTTACATCTTCATTTTTTTAACTCGCCACTAAGCCTATATCAAGTCATTCCTAGAGCCTGATACTACCAGTACAATTTTTAATTGGCGTATGAAGTTAGAGTACGCTCTGTGTTTGCAATAGGAAAGAGAAGGATAAATGCTAATGGAGACATGCAGTTGCACACAAGGGTAAAATTCAATTCAATTTGAAAATACTTTATTTATCCTAAAGGGAAATTAAATGTTGTAGTAACTCTTATATTTGTTTTGTCTCAACCAGTTGTTGTAGGTTTTAATAGCCGTTAACAGGAAGGATCTTCTGTGTTGGTGTGTTTTGCACCGGATCTGCAGAAAGACGGACAAAAAAAACATGAAATTTTATTACAATCAAATAAGAGACTGCAGGGAGGGGAAGTTCAAAATATAAGGATATAAATACGGTACAGTTATCTGTTATTTTGAAATTTAATTCAAAGGACTTCAAAAATACTTTATGAATACTTTATTCCCTCAAGGGAAATTAAGTGATGTAGTTAATTATCATCTTTTAATAAAAAAAAAGTTTGTTAGATGTTTATAACTGTGGGAATGTCTGTTTTGCACTAGAACTGGAGAAGCCTTTGACTGGAGTTACTATGTTGGTGTTTGACAGTCTTTTGAAGAGAAAACTCACTGTTTACAATGTCATTTGTTTTATGAAGCATTATTTTTTGTAAAAAACAGGCTTAACTTGGAAGCTACCGGAATTAGGTTCAGATTTTTTTGAAGATGTTTTAACACCTATCAAGGAGTCTTTGTCAATTCTGTCAACTTGCACCAGAGGAATCTGTAGTTGAAGCACTTGAAGCAGTATGAAGTTACATCCTCATAATAACATTCCAAGTCAGATTTAAATAAAATAGGTTGAAGGAGGGCTGCTTGTTTGATTATCATCTGAGTCTGATTGCCTTCCAATTTAAGCCTGTTCTGTGGTTCCCATGATCTTGATGACCGAAAATTTACCCAGGCATCTTCAGAGGTTCTAGAGGAATTCATATAACAAACCCACCCTTCTTTATTGCTTGTTGAGCATTTTTTTTAATATATTTTACTTTTAAGCTGTTACACCATCAGAGGATGGCAGAAGAGATCTCACTCTCCACAGCAGATCTAAGAACTCTCCAAAACAGATGTAAGAACTCAGAGAAGACATAAAGACAATGTGGAGCATGTTGCTACAAAAACTTTTTGTAGACGGCTTCACAGTTATGTCACCAGTTGGGTTTGTTGTCTAGATGAACACCAAGGTATTTCTACTCCTCCACCACCTCTACTTCTTCTCCAATGAATTTAGTAGAATTCAACTCATTCCTGTTTATTCTTAAAACTGCTGTGATTTACCTTGTTTTGTTCAAATTCAGAATCTAATAACTGCATCAACACAATGCCACAAAGTTGGTCAACAGCTCTGTCTTGTACCGGAAGTCAGAGCTGTACAGAGTAAATATGATTCGTACCTTCTCCTATGGTAATCATGTGCTGTTGACTACTTGATTAGACCGTTGATCCTTCAGCCTTATAAACTGTAGTTTGTTTGTCATCCAGGCAATTATTGATGCCTCCACCTGAGTCTTCTGGAGTTTATCAGAAAGTAAGTCAGGCTGAATCATGTTAGATGCACTGGAGAAATCAAAGAACACAATTCTCAGAGTGCTGTCTGTCTTTTTGAGATGACAGTGGGTTTGTTGAAGCAGGTGTATCATAGTACATTCAACTCCACAGAGATAAACAAACTGCAGTGTAACAGGTACTGTATATCGTCAAATATACCTGTTGCACCTGTTCTAGGACTGTTGGTTGAGTTTTCTTTGTTACTGGAACAAGGCGGGAGATTCCACAACACTGGAACCATCTCCTGGATCAGGCTAAGGTGGAAGAGGTGCTGTAGAATTCCAAAGAGCTGCTCTGCACATGTCTTCAAGTCTCTGTGGCTAATACCATCTGAACCTGGGAATTTTGTGCTATTAAGCCTCTCTAGTTGTCTCTTCATTTGACTTTTAGAGATAGAGCAGTACCATCTTCCGATTTGGTTGTGAGAAAATGCAGAGAAGAAGGAACGTCCATTGGAAGAAGTTGAAACATCAGAGGTGAGAAACACTTTGAGTCAAAGGTGGTCTGAATGTCTATTTCATTGTGGGTTGGAGAAAAGGGTGCTGGGTTTGATCCTGAACTGAGCCCAAGTATTCAGTTAATTGGCTCTGTCCAGACTTCCATCTGATAACCTGTGATCTTCTTTATCCCTAACCAGACATCGTTCTGTTCTGGTGTTTAGAAAATAATTAGTTTTTTTTGTCCACTATTTTAATGCTGTAATCATTATTTCAAACTATATCTTATAAAAAAAGTATATTCACAGGGTGATTAAAAAATGGACTTAGAGCCCCTAAATATGAATAAATATCTAAGAAAGACTATGTGACTCTGGCTGGGTACAGGGTACTAAACTGCCTTTTATCCTTCACAATAAAACTTTTGTGTAAATCTGACTTCTTAACTTTAAATGTACTCAAAACAGTTCAATGGACTGGTGACCTGTCCAGGGTGGACCCTGACTTTCGCCCATAGACTGCTGGAAATAGGCACCAATCCCACTGCAACCCTGATGGATGAAGCTAGAGAAGAATGATGGATGAGTGGATGGTACTCAAAACAAAACTTAGAGAACATCTACCTCTGTCTAGTGACATGCTTCTAGCACTCACATGTATTAAACCCTTCTCATCCACTACACATACATTTGAAAGTTGTGATTTCAGTTCTTCTATTATCAACAGTTTGTTAATCATTATATATATGTTTAAATGTTAAAACATGCTAGTAAGTATTCTTATACAAAACAAATTTAACAATAAATCAATAGAAATCAAAGCAATAAAAATCTTTATAATGTGATCTTTATTACTGTGTTGTCACAAACTCAAACAACATTCTGAGTTCAGCCTCTAAAGTTTAAGAGGGAACTCTTGTTGTATTGTATTTCTTTAAACATGAAGAGGTTTGTCCTTGGCATTAATTTGCTCTTATAACCCTATCTGGGAAAAGCATCAGCAATCCTAAATGTTTCTACTTATGAAAAATCTTTTTCACTGAATTTTAGATTTTGAAATGGGTTCATAATGCCTGGCTCACAGCTGCTACAGTACAGCTATGGGGCTGTTGTGCTGGCACTGCAAGGAACCAATGTCATTAAAATCAATGTGTACACTCACATTAGCCATGGTGCTCAGTGGATGCGGTTACCAAGGCATACAGCTTAACGGAATAATTCTGCAAGAGGGAAGTTTGGCCAGCATTTCCTGGGTCAAGAACCTGAATTTCACAAGCTAGACGCGAACAGTCAGGAACCAGACAATGAAGAGTTCTTGTGAATTTGAGAATATATACACCCCACAAACTTCCATTAACTTGACCAATTTAAAAAACACAGCACAACAGACAGACAAGGAAACAGAGTGTCTAAATGGAAGAAAATGTCTATACTTCTTGTGCACAGAAGACTTGGGCAGAAGAAGACGATTTTGCCCAAAAACGCCCAGGAAGAGCATGAACACATGTGAACTACTGTTCTTGCAAGAATGTTGCGTCTACAGGAGAAATTGTAGCTGGGCGAGGCTGGCTGTATCTGTGTTTCTTTGTGTTACACCTGCACTGGATCAGGGCTTCAGTAGCACCATATAGTCAGTGTGAGCTTAGCATAACTCTGCATCGACTAAGAGACTGGGAAAGACATTTTTTTTGTATCTTGTACAGTATAAAAAAACATGGCAGGGACTTTGTATTAAAACATATCTAGTCAACAGGGCTGCAATGCAAACCCTATAAAAAGCCTATAGCATACACAAAGCTAAACATTGGTTGCAAATTCCAACATAACCCTGACATAATCAAGTACTGGAATAAGATTACTGCAATGCTCCAGTTGTGATAATGAAGAAACATTCATCTATTCCAGTGGTTTGATAAAACACTGCCAGAGTACGGCAACCTCACTAATGGATTAGAATTTAATATGGGCCATTTTTTATTAAAACAAGTGTCCCTCAGGAAAATCCATGGCAATGGGATGTTTTGCTAAACAACATCGGAGGACTGACGAGCTTTCCCTCATGTCACATCTCTACTTGTCTCTGTCTCCCACTCTACTCTCCCTCCCACATAACCATCACTGTGCAAGGGTAGTGATTGATTTGCTTTCTCTCGTGAGCAGTGATAAGCTCCAAACTCATTAAGATGGCCGCCGCCACATCCTCAGAGCATGTTGCACAAGATCCAAATCATATAAACTCCATCCTCTTGATGAAGAACTTCCTGAATTATTGCTTCAGTTTATTCAAGTGAGATATTAGTCTTCTAAATGAATCGCATTTTTAAAAGGGTGAATTATAACTTTCTATTTAAACACTATGCATTTCGTTACTTTTGTATTTCAAGCACCAAAAAAATGTTAGAATCTTTCTTTGATAAATTACTGCTTTTTTCTTTTATTTTTTACATTACAAATACAAACTTCAATGTAT
>JAUZNJ010026619.1:0-13938 GCA_034780135.1 Jordanella pulchra | reverse complement strand
CCTGTTGTTAAAAGGCAGATATTAGCAAGTAAAGATGCTTTCACGTCAGAGGAGACATTAGAGGTTTACTTATGTCAGGTTTTGCACAGCAGGGTGGGGGCCAGACACCATTTGTTTGAGGTTCTTTCTTTAATTCTTGGTGTTTCTATTTGTTTAGATTGCTTTTGCTGATTTAATCCTCTTGGTCGCAGTAACTGCAACCTAAAGGTAGATTTAAAGTCAATCCTTCCTTCCAGCAGAACAGCCAGGATTTTATTTCCCTCCGTTTGTTGTTTCCTGTTGTCGTTGCGCGCTCTTCTCCACTCGGACAGATAAGTCTCTACTTCCTGCTCAGTAATCAGAGGACCTTTAGCAGCTTGTCGCATGTTCTATCACACTTACTTCAGCTCTGCCAAGCAAATCCCGAGCACCATGTAAACGCTGAATGTAATCAGCTCCACCAATCAGAAGCTGGGAGTGAGCAGCTGGTGTTTTTTGACATTACCTGCAGCTGAACCATCAAGTCCATCAACAGTTTCACAGTTGTTTCGTCCTCACTGACATGAACTCTCGTTTATCAACATAAAACGCGTGCAAGCTGCAGCTTGATACAAAGATCACCTGTAGCCCCGCCCAACTTTGGTAAAGAGGATTAATGGGATCAGAAGCATGAATGAAGACCGTCTTCAAAAGGTCAGGAAACCCTTCAGTGTCTGTCTGAGGATTGCACAACGCTGGGTTCATGAAAAACAGACTCTTCTGTTTTCTTTAATGCAGAGTCATCACTTCCTCTCAGGGAAGCGTCACATATCGGCTCAAAACTGTTCGGCATTTACTTGCATACAGACTAAAAACTACTTGCAGTGGTTTGACCTTTTCCCTTCCAGCCTTCATGCATGGAGTTTTATAACCCTGCTGTACTGTTGGGTCTATTTGCTGCTAAAGATCTCATGTTTCTATAAACTCAACACTTGGTTTTTACATTCTTTGTCTGATCGCTGTTTTTGTTTTTTGTTTTTTTTTTAGGATGAACCGGCCGTCTATGAGCTACGGAGAGGTGATGCAGTACGGGATGGAGAACGTGTCGTGGCTGAGGAGGCATTCACGATGGGGAAGGTGAGAGGAAAGTCAGGCCGGTTTAATCATTTGTTTCTTCACTCACATCCCATAATATCCCAGGCAGGGATTGGCTGCTAAAGAAAATTTAATATTTCTCAACAGCAAACTCTCACATCGAAGTGAGTCTCTGGGAAAAAAAACAAACAAAAAAACAGCTGTTATTAGAATAGGGGCTAAAATTAGATTTATAAATTTCATTTTAAAGATGAAAGATAACTAGATAGCTAATAGTCTGTCTAAAATAACTTTTTGAAAAGCAGTATTACAATAAAAAATGTAGACTTTTATTATCCAGGTCAAATATTTGTGCTTGTTTAGCTTCCTAAACATTTATAACAGCCAAAGTACACATTTTGTTTTGCACATGTTGCTGCAAAATATGGAAACCCCAAATCGAGTTAGAGGGTTAGTAAGGTTTTTATTTTTATTAGTAAAAATAAAAAGAAATTATTTGGTGTGATCATCGGCTGGTGTGAGATTCTCATGTTATAATCATTATATTCCAAATATAACTTATAATAAAACATACTATATGATCTTGTTATTAAAACAGTGAAGCATCAATTATTTGAATAAATATTATAACATTGGTTATAACAGTTATGAGTTGGTCAGTTAGGTTATCTGCTACAGCAGGGAGCCTGTAGTTTCTACGCAGTGAATATTAATATGTTTTACGAGTGAGGAGAAAGTGCAGAATATTCCTTTCAGCCAGCTGACTGGCAGTGTGTAACAACTCTTAGTGTAGCTGGAGAGTAAGAAAATTATTAAAATTATTAAAGTCTGTAGGTTTTCATTTGTATAATTAAAATCTGCTGGGGAAAAAAAAAAAAAATCTTCTCCAAATGGAATCACGGTTTTAGCAGAAACATTTGCAAAAGAAAAATCTGATGGTCCTTCAGCTTCCAGCTCAATTTAATTCAAAAATCTCAGGTAATTGGAAATATTCTCTGTCCATCTATAATCTGGTATAGTTGCTGTGAGTTAATTTGTCTAAACTTTTGAAAGTAACATCTGTTTTTTTTTTGTGTGTGTGTTTTCTTTTTTCTCCCTCTGGCTCCGTTTGCTCCTCCTCTCTCTCTGTGTGTCTCAGTTGGACGGTGAACTTGTTCCTTATCATCACCCAGCTGGGCTTCTGCTGCGTCTATTTTGTCTTCCTCAGCGACAATGTCAAGCAGGTCCTGATCTCTCACACACACACACACACCCTTATGACATCCTTTTTCCAGACAGGAGTCTGCCTCTTGCTGATACCAGTTGAGAATGTTTGGGGATAATCTTTGCCCCGTCAGCCTGACATTTCAGGTCACCCTGTCCTCTAAAATGTAACCATCGCAGTTCTGAAAATCTGACTAAATCTGTGTAAATGATGGGATTATAAACAGCAGACTTGTAGATGTACAGATCTGGATCTGGATTCTCAAAGGTCACACCTTTAGTTAGAATGGAAGTTTGAAAAAGATATGTAACAGATCCTCCCATTCAAAGGTTATAGAGATATGATAGAAGGATAGAAGGCAGCAGCAGGTTTGCCTTCGCAGCAGGATTAGATGGAAAACCCCCCAAAACCATTTGGTAGAAATCCGATTCAGGTTATAGGGTTTGGATGACGACATCTTTACGCTCCCATCCGTTCATATTTTCAGATATTTATCCCTTAGGTGAATCATGCTCACTGGAAATGTGAAATGTTTCAACTAAGATATTTAGATTGTTTCCTTGGATCTAAGGAGTTAATTAATTCCTACAATAATTCAAGTATAAAAATTTCTAAAATGATTACGTTAAATTGGTTAAAAAAAAACGATCTTCTTCTCACTGGGTGTGTAATAAAATGGCCTCGACCGTGAGAGAACTGCAACGACAACAGTTCACCTTTAAACCTCTGAACTCTTCACCACTGATTGATTCTTTGTTTGAGTTTGTCTGGAATTCTTAAGACACTTGAAAGATCAATCGTTGCTCATTTTGTTTGCGTCTCGCAATAAAAATCTATAGGAGTTGGTGGAGAATGCTTCTCTAAGAGAATCATGTATTTTCTTGAAAACTCTTGTAGTGCATCTTTCCACCACCAGGTGGTAGCATTTACCTGTTAATGGTCCTGTTTCTCTGTTCTACATACCGCTTATAACACTCAGGAAATTTGCCTGTTTGTAGCAAATATGGTTGCAAGATGATGAATGACAAGCCGATCTATTTGTTTCACCACATTTCCAAAAAATCAAGCTGAAACATGGATTGTGGGTTTGTAACAAATATTTAATGCATCTTTTCTTTGGACTGAGATCTTTCAGACGTTTGGATTCTGTCATGTTTAAAAGTATTCTTGATCAATAGTTCAGGTTTTAGTTTGAACTCTGGTTTTCTTCCACTCTTTTTCTGTCCTCCTTAGAGAGATAAGTAGCGATAACTAGAAAAAGTGTCAAGACTAAGCAAACTCTGTCGAGGAAAAAAAAATGTATGCAAGTCATGTCAGGAAATTCCCCAAAGTTTGCTGCATGAGAGGTTTTTAGTTAATAACTGTTTGAGGATTAATTTAGGACCTAAAAGCCTGTTATCTGTTTGTCATATCACATTATTTTTAGGATTTGATGGATGATGGGATGTTTGTATAAAGAGAAAGGTATTTAGAATATGTTGATTTCAGAGTTTTTCATTCATAAAAAGATTTGGTAATGAAAGAAAAAAAAAAAGATCTTGAAGTGAAGAACCGTTGGATTGAAGGTGGCTGCAAAAGCTGCAGGACAAAACCTGGATGTCTGTTGATCCAGGCAACTTTAAAATACTGTAAGAAGTCTTTGAATGTAACACAGAAGACAGTGAGGGCGGGTTTACACAGTGCTGCACAATGTGTCAGTAATCAGAAGCCCTGGTTTAAAGATTTTCATTTTGCAATTATTCAAAAGTATTTCAAAATATCTAAATTAAAATACCCAGTACAGATAATTCCCCATCATGTTTCACCTCACTAAAAAAAAAAATCAAATCTACAGATGTTTGCAGTGTTTTATTTAGTCTTTTAAATTTGTGAATAAAAATCTGAGTTAAATCCATCCCTTAATTTCCAGTCTTTATAAAGTCTTGACCTGCTGATTCCAGTTTAAAGCAGATTCTCTGGTTTAACATTGCTTATGCTAAATGAGTTTATTATAGTTCCTGTTTTTATTTATTTATCTTTTTGTTTTAAACAGTTCCTGAATAACCTTTCAGCTCATATTTAAACCATTTTATTTTTACTCCTAAGGTTGTGGAAGCAGCAAACGCCACCACCTTCAGCTGCCCGGTGAACCACACCAACCAGACGGACGTCCTGGTCCCCAGTTTCGACTCTCGTATCTACATGTTGTTCTTCCTGCCCTTCGTTATCCTTCTGGTTTTCACCCCCAACCTGAAGTACTTGGCTCCCCTCTCTCTCATCGCAAACCTGGTCATGACCGCCAGTCTGATTATGATCTACATCTATTCACTCATGGTAGTCACCTCTTTGTGTTTTCTTTTTCTAAATCCTTCATTCTGATTTATTTAGTCTTCAACTTCACTCTCTGGGTTATGTTTACACATGTAGAAGACAAAACGCATCAATCTTAGTTTAAACCGTAACGTGGCAGAAAATGCTCCTGCTGACTCATCTGTGCTCGTGGCGCTGATACTTCGCCTCTGTCAGGTCACACTGTCAGGAGATGCCAGGATTTGCATATCATGGCCTCATTTTTGGGTCTCAGTGACATGATTTCCCTCTAGTCTGAAAGATCAGCAGAGGTTCTGCTGAAAGCCAAATCCATTAAGGATTCTCACAGGATCCAGATGTCCTCCATCCATCTGGTCCAGAAAAAAATTAATTGGGTCTTTTTAGCTAAAAATAAAAACAGTAATGAAACAAATTTGAAACATAATCTTGTTTTTTTTTTTTCATCAAGTGCATCAAAACTGAAAACACTTTTTTTAATCTCTGCCTGATTTTTTTTTTTTAAAGAAATCAGAGTGAAAAAGGTTAGGGACATTAATGTTTGTAACGCTTCAAAAGTGTTTTTTAAAAAAACCTAAAGCAGTTGGTCAGTATATTTAAACTAAAGCAGCAGGAGCTGCTTTTTTTCCAGCAGGAGCCTGAAGGGCCTCAACTTAACAGTAGTAAAGCATAAGTAAAACAGTTTCTTTTAAACCAGTAAATGTGGGTGTTTTGCGATAAAAAGGCCTTCTATGCAGAATAATGTCTAATTAAATGTATTTATATAGCAACAATTCGCAACACACATCATCTCGAGGCACTTTACACGGACAATACAGTCACATTGGTTAAATTCAAACATCTAGAGACAGATTTCGGGTTTAAATGTGTGGAGTGGAGCATTTTTTTTAATGCATCTATCAACTAAATGGTGGCTGGAGGTGCATGCCACTGACTGGAACGCTCTCATTAGCTGACCACTGTCTTTCTCTATGTGCTTTATTCACTCTAAGAGTCCTGAATTAAACTTTATTAGCAAACTAGTTCACAGGATCAGGCAGTGTCATAGTGGGAACATAAGGCAGATAAAAACAGAAAAAAACAAAAACCAAAACGGCGGCTCTGTGTGCTTTCTAAAGCAGATTTGCTGCAGGTGGAAAACAAAGGGGTGTTCAGGGTGGTCTCCTTATGAAATAAATCATGAGTTTCACATTTAACGACATACTAACCTCAGATCTGAATTAAAGCTGGACAATATTTCCATATCAATAAATGTGTCATGATATGGTTTAATTCAGTATTGCTGATATGACTTTTACACACATTTTCAATATTTCAATGTTCATCACAGTCTATAAATACAGCATTTGTCACTGACTGATGTTCCAGGTTTTCATTTAGTTTTATGTGTTTTTGTTTTTCAGAGCTAATAGTTATTAAATGTCGGAGGATTTTTATAAACATTGCATAATATTCGTCATAAGTTTGTATAGACATCTGTTGCAGTCATTCTTGGCTGTCTTTCTAAGGCTTTTATTTTTCCTAAATCAATATGGAAATTATATCGTATCGACTGACATTAAGAACTGCACCGTGATGTAGATTTTTGACATATCGTGCCGCCACGATCTAAATATTCCTACAAGTTGAGGACATTTTAAACCATCGATCGATTCTGATTGACCTGATACAGAGATTTAATGTATTCTCTCATATATGTGCAAATATATGGACGTCTGATGCTGACCTCAGACAGTTCTGTTTACTTCTGCCCACTTTACTTTTCCTACCACTGTTATCTGCTTTAAACTTGGTGGGTTTATAGCTTGTAGTTTGCTCAGAATATTCCAGATGGATCAGAGCTGCCATCCACTCTGCCCCTTGCATCCAAACCAACCCTAAAATGTCCCTCTGCTTGAAAGCCGTCCACATCACCTGTGGAGTAAATCTTTTCACAGTTCAGATAAAATTCCACCCAATCAATTTAACTCTGCAGGGAAAATGAATTAATATCTGCTTTCCAAACGGTGAGATGCATCCAGATCAATGAGAATGTCATCATGTTTATCGGTGCAGGGGGACGGAGATTTTTTTCACTCGGCTTATTGGTGCTGATGCAAAAATGTTCTTTGCATTAAAGTATGACTCCTCTTTCAGTCTATAGGAGGAAAAAAAAAATCAATATTCTTGTGATTACTTTTGAATTAATACTTCGCCGTGAACTTTTTTCCATGAAAGTTTGCATCCAAGCACCATAAACCCCCACTGTGCTCCATCTCTCCCTGTGCTCCTTTTTGTGGCTCCTCGGCTGATCGGATTTGGAGTTTTTTAATGACGACGGGACAGCCGGTAGAGAAAAGTGTCTGGAATACATGTTTTCTAGTCTTTAGAGTATTCCATCATCTTGTTTCTGAGCTTTGTAGATATACAGTACTCAATGTCCCCAGAGGAATGGCCTTGCTTTAAGAACAAAGCATTTTCTTGCATCAGGAATGTGATACAGGATATGGACCATAAGCTGGATCAGCAACACTAAAGTTGAGCAAAAACAAGCAGTTTTACATTAAATGTCAAACTGAGAAACCTCATTTAAAGATCAAATTTCATCCATTTAAAGAGTTAGACTACATTTTAGATCAAAGCTGTTGTTTAGCAAGAACACTCTTTGAACATGAGATCATCCTTCACGGACAGAAAGGAGAACATGTTAATAGCTAGCATTATCCTTCATTCTCCCAGAGGTTTTTTTTTTTCTTTTTTTTTTAGCAGGTAATAGCAGTTCAACATATTATCCAGCCTATTTCGCTGCAGCTAACGGAGCACAGTGATTGTGTTGAATAATTGCTACAAGCAAAGGTAATTTGCAGGCCTCAGGCAGCAAATGAGTTCAGCAGGCAGAAGGTGGGGTGTCCTCTTTGAACAAGGTCCCACTGTGATACGAAAGCTGTTAATCTGTGGACAGGACCCTTTGACTGGAGATTTGATTCGGGTGAATGTGGAACCGTCGTCTGGTATTTAGCCTTAATGAGTCTCCGATTAGTATTCAGGAAGCCTTTGAAAGATGATGTCAAACACGCTAAAAACATGCTATTAATCTGCTGGGATTCTCTTTTTCAGAACATCACGTACCCTATTGATCTACCAAAGGTTGGCCGACTGAAGGACTACCCTCTGTTTTTTGGGACGGCCATCTTTGCCTTTGAAGGGATCGGAGTGGTAAGTTAAACGGGTGATAAAAGAGCCAAAGAATGCGAACTCAGAATCAAAACATCTTTTATTTTTGGGGCTTGAAGTGAATGAAAAAATATTTATGTCCTTCTACTATTTATTATCAATGTCATCTTTATATTGAACTTAATAACACGATGCACTAAAGTACAAACTAACTGATAGCAGTTAATAGTTGAACTAAAAGAACACAGGACATGAAACAGGGAGAGTTGAGTTGAAAAGCACCTTAAAAGTCTTAAACAGCTCTTATCTGGATCTGTAGATTATTCCACCGGTCAGGATAAGATCACCTCTGATTAGACCTCTGGGCAGCTGGTTGTGTTAACCTTACTGTTTTTGTGGAGTTTTATAATGCAATCCACCAAATCACACCTGTTCTTAATACCATATTCATTTGGAAACATGTTCATTGGAACAGGAACTTCGCTTTAAAATCATAGCCGTTCTCAGGAAAACAACATGATGGAAATCTCTTTTTTTTTTTTTTTTTTTGGTATTCAAAATGATGAGTGATGAGAATTGGACCAACCAGGAACAACTGAGAACTGCTGACGAGGGAATAAGATTATCTCTATGTTGCAAGTTAACATCGAGTGATTAAACTTGTTAAAAGTAGGTAAGAATATGCAAATCTAAGGCTTTAAGTGAGATTGATGAGGTCCAAGCTATGATGATAGGATAACCATGTCAGCAAACCTACAAAACTCTAGTTATTGTTGGGTTATCCTGCTCTGCAGTGGTGTGCTTTGATCCAACACATGGCGCTAGCTTCATCTGTTTTAGGAAGTTAATTCTCGTTCAGTTAGAAATCTATAAAGCTACACAGCAGACGACCTCAGTGTCTATACTGGTTATAATCTTCTGCCCGATTGGTGAATGAAAATGTTAAAAAATGCCTGTTTGAGTGCAGAAAACATGCTGCCGTTTTAAGCTGACCTCAGGATCCAATTTAAACTCTTCCTACTCCTAGATTTTTCCCCCTGTTTTTCCTCCAGTGTCACAATGACCAATCTTCACAGGGCTGTAATACTTTCTGCATTTTGCTCCCAGCTTTTTAACCTGACTGTAATTTCAATACATTTACAAAAATGTGATTAGTTTTCTTTCTAAATAAATGCACAATGCTCCAGTTAGACGTTTGGAGACTTTCTGCACAGAGGCTCTATTTGCTTGTTAGAGCAATTTGTGCAAAGTGCCTTTTTGGGAGCTTTTGGAACTAGAATGATGCACAACTGGGAGCTGCACAGATTTTGCTGATGGGGAACAAAAGATGGTCTGGTTTTATATCTGGTTTTATCAGGTTATGAAACTGAAATTTGAAGGGTTATGATTGCATTTCCAAACTCTGTGCGGTTCTCCACTTTCTGACAAAAAACATTGATTAAACTGTTGGAAAAAAAACAACTGGACAAATTCCAAGGATTTTAAGCTGTGAAGAAACAAACGTCTGCAAACGTTAATGAACATTTCTTTACTTCTTTTCCCTATTAGTCTATTCTTTGTTTAAAAACCAGTGACTGGAATCAGATGGGTTTTATCCAGCTGAAATTAGATCTAAATCTTTTAGCTCCTTAAGGCTAGATTATTTTTATTCATTATTTCTTGATACGTAGAACCTGAGAACTAAAAGCTGGTAGCTTTACTTTTTTAACGATAGCTGTAAGTAGCTCCTTTTGTCTTTGAATGCAGAGGTATGTGAACCTTTACCAGATTCTTCTTCCAAGCCCTTGTTTTATTTAATTAAGTAGATATAAACTACTATAATTTAAATTCTACTTAAAGCAACACTAAGTAACTTTTCAACCTTCATAAAATGTTTTCATCTCTTTTGTGGTTATACATCAACTCGCTGCTACTAAAATGACACCTCTGCATGGCCCCAGAGGGGCAGTACTGCTTTCACTGACACTAATCAACTATGAGGAGGGTGACAGTAACCCTGCCACACAATACAGGAATACAGTACAAAACCAAAGTTAAACGTTTCTTACTTTCAACATCGTCATACGACATCGTTTTGCCACAGTTAGATTCATTACCTCATCGGTATTCATCTTTCAAACAGCCAATGGAGACAGAAGCGTAACTGCAGGTCAGGATTTGACAACCATGGTCTTTTTGACAACCACGCTGGGGCTCATGGGAAATGCAGTCTCCCTGCAGACAAAACAATACAGCTTTTGTCCACCGGGGGGAGCCAAAATCTACCTAAATGAAAGTTCCTCAGTGTTGCTTTAAATTTGTAGAGGAAGAAGTGGAAGGTCCAAATGTTTTCATCTTTTTTTTTTTCCTTTTTTTCCATTTGTTTGTTTATTTTATTTTTTAAGGTCAGCTGATCAGAGGTTTATGTGGGAAGTGTGGACAAAAAAGGCTTCCCTTCATCTGCTTCGTTTGACACCAGCAAAGAGTGCTGGGATGAACATAATGCTTCTGAACATATTGATGTAGAGCAGGGGAGCCATGGGCTTTAGGGTAAATGTCAGAGCAAATTAGGCTTTTCTGTAATGTCCAGATGCCCAAATAAAGAGATCACAGCCTGAGAACAGGAGAGGATTTGAAGGAGTTTCTCACTGTGAGCTTTAATGTTGACTTTAAAGAAAACCCTGAAATGTTCATTGAGCTTTGGGCCTCAATGAGAAGCTTTTAAAGTTCCTGTCTCATTTGTGTCTTTGTGCGCCGGAAGGTCCTTCCACTGGAAAATAAAATGCAGAAGCCGCAGAGATTCACCCAGGTTCTGTATCTGGGTATGGGCATCGTCACGTTCCTCTACATCAGCCTCGGCACCATAGGATACATGTGCTTTGGAGAGCACATAGGTGGGAGCATTACTTTGAATCTACCGAACTGCTGGTAAGAAAACAACAACAGGAGAATTTAATGCTATTTTTTCTTTTATCAGCAATAAAAGCCCTTTTCCATAATTTAAACGTAGTTAGAGAAAGAATCTAATAAGATAAGAAAAGGTTTGCTTTGTTTTAAGAGGAAACTGATGCAAATCTGAAACTTCACTGTTCATGGAAACAGGACAGTCATCTTGTTGGCAAGAAGATTTCCTATTCTTGATTTGTTCAATTAAACAGGCGGTAATAATTATATTGACATGTAGATTTACTGACTACTTATTAAACCAGGGAGAACAGCTCAGACAAGTGTTGGTGGTCAGACAAGGCAGAGCCAAGACTGGGACGTCTTCAGGTGGGACAGGTTTTTGAGCTGATGTTACCTGGGATTAGCATCAATACGTGACAGAAAAACTTCCCCTTAAAACTTTCATAAACACATTCTTGTGGCTTTCTAAACATTTTTTTAATCTGTAAAGTGATCAGTTGTTTCAAATATGTTAAAGTAGTGAACACAGCATCTCTACTCTGTTTGGAATCAACTAATTGGAAGATTTTATATTTCAGGTTGAACTGATTGAGTGATACCTGAAAGTCTTTAAAAACTTGTTTCAGACAAACTTGAAGCTTTTTAATATCATGTTTGTCCATCCTTTTTATTTCCATCTATGGATTCTAGAGGTTTAAGTTCAAATTATGTCTACTTTTAAAACTACCTTCTATAAACCGATTGTACAGTTTGATGTTTGTACATTAAAATGGACCGAAGGTTGACTTTGAACATTTTGAATGCGTGTGTGGAAGACGATGGGATCACATTAGGTCAAAAAGAAAAATCCCCTGTCCTTCCACGCCAACCTGTAGAGTTGGTTTCCAGAGTTTCGGTTTTGTTCAGCAGCTGTAGAGAGCAGGAGCAAGAGGAGTTTAAAATGTCCTTTTTCAAGAACATCTAGTAGAGACCTGTTCAAACTTAGTTTTTTGTGTCCAACTTAAAATAAGGGTGAGATTTTGAAAGCAGTGATGCTCAGATGTGAGAAACATCTTTACTTTTGGGATGGTGACTCTTTCCAACTCTGAAAGCTCCCATATTTTTTACTGGTGTTGACCTGCCTTTAAATGTAAATAAAACACAAACTGAGATCAACGTGTTATTTTGGATAACCCGTTGTAATCTATATTCAGAGGCAATCAGAATCCCTCCTCCCTGCTAGATGAGTTAATTATCCTGGCATTCCTTGGTTGCATTAACACTTTTTTTGGGTAATGAAATGAACTTTTTTCAGTTTTAACTTTATTTTTCTGCAGTGTTGCACTCAAAGTTAATGAGAAATCCTTGGTAATTATGAATAAAGTTAGCAGGATAATCAGCATTTCACAAACAAAGGTGTAATTTTCCTCCGTTTCTCTTTTATTGTGGCCATCAGTCCGATTCCCTCTGCTGGAAGAGAGCCCACAGTAATGGCAGTGGAACTGTAATCTCAAACTGGATTTGTTTCCTCATTACTTGTTGCTATCATCACAGCTGCAGGAGAGTGACGCTCATTCAAGGGCCTTTGGTGACCAGACTGATGTTGTGTTTTAACCAAATAGATTGGCTGTTCAATGAGGTTGAAAACTCAAAGAACGTAATTAGCCGAATCTGTCTGAAACAGTCAGCAGAGACCGAGTGACGTTTGATGGGGTTTTTCTTGTTGTTTGTTTTTTAATGAATGTTACATATTGTGGAATCCTTACATTTAAATGTGTTTATTTTTTTTAATAATTAAAGAAAAACGCAGGATTTGTGCTGAAATTATCACCTCTATCCCATCTGTTTACAGGAAGTACCAGGCTGTAAAACTCCTGTACTGTTTCGGCATTTTCATCACCTTTGCCCTGCAGTTCTACGTCCCTGCAGAAATCCTGATACCGTCTGTTTTGGCCCGTGTGTCGGAGAGATGGCAAAAGCCTGTCGATCTGCTGCTTCGTGCCCTTCTGGTCTCCTTCACGTGTAAGTAGAACACGCGCTCTGTTTTTTTAAATTTAACTTCTATATCTCGGGTTTCCCAGCATTTTTACCGAATGTTTTCCTTTTTCTGGGGATTTGCTCTTCATTGTGTACCAGACACCACAGGACTTTTATCACCAGCTTTATTATCACTATCAATATAATCTGATAGTGTTTCCTTTCTGGTTGTTTTTCACTTGATTCTTCTTGATATTCAGTATATTACAAAGTTGTTTGAATGACTCCTGTGGAACACTGCTGCATGTTAGTTAGGAACATCCAGTCGCTTTTTTTCCTCTTTTAGCTGCTTTTTGGAGCCGTTTTCCATATTTCATGTATGAGTTTAATCTGAGTCGAGCTGAATCAAATACAGAAAACATGCTGATTGGCTCTTTTAAGCAGTCCAACCCAGCACACAAACTTGACCGACTGTGATGAACACTTCAAAGTTTTAAGGTCTCACAGCTTTAAGAACACCAGCCTCTTTTAACAGCCGCTTTTCTTTTTTTTTTAGTCGAAATGCTTTAAGGAAATAAGGAACAGATGTTTTCTCAGAAGGTTGTTTGTTTGATTGTGATGTAAAAGCGGCCTTTCATCCCTCTTTAAGGACAGTGTTTAGCTGATTAACTGGTTCAAAAGGCATCCTTTTAAATTATCGAGCGACGTCAGGAGGCACTTTGTGACTAATTACTTCCAGGTTATCCCACGAGTCCAGAACACTGGAAGAGTCCTAGTATTTTTACCTTGACTAGATCAGGAACATCGATTAGAGAGTAGAGTTAAAAACAAAAGATTCTCCCAGAATCTCTTTTTTATTTATTTATTTTATTTTATTTTTAATTTCAAACCATCCCGCCTCAGTTTTTTTTAATGAATGACTGACAATTACCTTCAGTTAAATGCAAACGAGACTCTTATAATTGCTCCTGAGGTTAAAATTGCTGAAATCAGGAAGCATTTTGCCTTTTTAAACCTTTCAGAAAAAAAATAATCAGTTTATTGTCTTTAGACAATCTTTGCAAACAGTTACTTTGTAACTGTTTTTACCATTAAAGGAATATTTCAAAGTTGCGATCCATATTAACACAGAAGGATCTAGAAATGATTGTCCATCCTTTTATTTAGTCTTGTTTAGACTACTGCAATAACCTTTTAGCGGGTCTTAGTAAATCCTCCATGGCTTTTAACTAGGACCCACAGAACAGCTCATATAACTTTAGGTTACTTTCGTAACCCCGGTTCTCTGAGTAGCATGAGTGAGTGTCTCACTATGGGAACGCCCTGGGCGTGACCTCGTCAGAAGCTCCAATTACACTCCACCAGCCCTGATTGGCTGG
>JAUZNJ010026608.1:3593-16674 GCA_034780135.1 Jordanella pulchra | reverse complement strand
AACAAGCTTATGAAACTGATCTTCAGAGTAGGTAACGCACGGATGTCAGGAACGGATAAAGAATTAATATATGATACTGTCCCTCTATCAAATAATATATGTTGCAATCAGGACTGTCTGGTTGTGGGTTGAAGAGCATATTTGAAGGCTTGGCCATTGCCCCACCCTCAGTTCACTCCAACTTTCAGGGGCCAAAACTGCCTCATGTCAGGCAGCAAACAACCAAACACCACAGAGGTACAAACAGCAAAGGGAAAACAAGCAGCATCTGTTTGTTTCATGGAGGCTGACATACAGCAGTCAGACTAGTGGGGGATTCCAACTAAACTTTCAAACAAGAAAGAAATCTCCTTACAGAAAAATAAAAAAGGTCAAATAAATAGGTTGTTATTCAAAGCAACCCTGTACTGCCTAAACATGGAAAAGTGTGTTCAAGACACCACAGTAAATCTCACAAAATGATTTGAATGATCCAGTTAAGGGACTGTGAGTAAAGCTACAGTTCTACAGAACTCGATGCAGGAACACCGTCCCCACGTTTATTTAGCAGAAAGGTTGCAGCATGAACAACTGGCTGCAGATAAATGTGGAAATCAGCCCCTCTGCCCGGCTCCACCCTGACCTGACATGCTTGTTATGTTTGCATGGCTGAGCGCCTGTTGCATAAGCGTTTTAAATATTTCAAGACCCAAAATGAAAAACGGATCTCTTTGAACTATAAGTGCATGATTGCAGTTGGATGAAAAGGCCAAGTCTGAGCGGTCAGAGGTGAGAGAAGAAGGGGAAATATTTATAGAGTACCACCAGAAATAAATGGGTCGCTGTCTGGCTGCTGCCAGAGCTTTACAAGCTTTCTATTAAGGAAAAGGAGGAGAAAAAAATCAGACAATAAGAAACCTGCACCAAGCTGTCAGTCTGGTTACGACAGAGTCACATTCACTCAAACATCAGCAAAGAAAACCATTGCAGACTGATGGTGGAGCAGGTATCCCCTGCCACAGCCTGCCACATGTTCAGCACCAGGAACGATTGATAAACACCTTGGGTGTGAATCTGTGGGGTCCCCACTCAAATAACTTCAGACTTTGCTTTGGCACACAGAGGGAACGTTTGTAGCTATGAAGAAGCATTCAGCCCAGAGATTCAAGATGAATACGTCTGCCTTGGAGTTGGAAGGATGTAAACAAAGCGGCGTCTAAGAATAGACTCCATTTAGGCTAGAAGACAAATGTGGACTTTTGAAAGCGCGTCTCTTTAATAGATTTAGCTGTTTGCATTTGCATTGATTCAGCTCAGAGTGGCTTTGATTAAAAGGAACTGTGGGCATTTGGTGAGAGGAGCATTTATATCAACTAATAGGTTGGAAAAAGTCTCATGATGTATGAAGAAACCAGCTGATTGGTTCAAAGCTGCTTATCTGCTCCATAGGATGAGTTTAGACTCAACAAGCTTCAACCTCAACTCCTCTCCCCTCCTCCCCTCCTCTCCCCTCCTGCTCTCTTCCCTCCCTCTCTTCTCCTCCTGCTCTCCTCCCCTCTCCATCCGAGCTGATGCAGCAGGAAGGCTCCTTCTCTCAGTGGGAGCAGGGAGGAGCAGGGAGGAGCTGTCAGTCCCTCCAGCTCTGTTTGATGATAGCATTTCAAATGACACTTTGATCCTCGCTCCACACTGTTTGTTTTTCTCGGTGATGAAATGCAGCTCGAGAGGCGTGCAACAGGCGCATCATTATAACGCCGATCAAACACGCGCAGCCAGGCTCGTCCCTAGAAAACGGCTCGCGACACTCTCTTTGTCACATCTGCTTGGAGAACATAGACGGGGTGGGAGGCGGCAGACATGCAGGCCTCTCCCTCCCTGCAGGCGGGGCTCTGCCAGGGGTGACACTGAAGCTCTGGAGAATAAACGAGTCTAGTGCAGCAGAAGAGCCCGAGCAGAGTCGTCTAAAAGAGACCAATTTCCTGCTAGAGAGCTTTTCAAGGTGAGAAGAGTCCCTTGAAAATTGTTCTTCATCCTTGAGTTTTTCACATTTTTTTCTGCTTATGACCAAAAACTTCAATGTGTGTCATTTTATGTAACAGCTCAACATGATGCATTTAAATTGAGTGGAAAAGAGAAGAAGGATACCAGTCTGTCAGAAATCCCCCCAAACAAGCATGTGAACGGTGTGAACGTCCTTCTAGGGTGAATCTCAACCAGCTCCAAACTCTGTTCAGCTGGATGATCAGCGTCTGTGAACATCATTATGGATCCAGTGAACTTTGAGAACAATTGTGTGCTTTGGTATGAACTATTACCATTACGTATTCTGAGGCTCTTAGCAGTTTTTACCCCCCTTCAGTCTTCCCTTCAACTCTGACCACTTTCTTCCTCCCTGCTGTAGAAAAAGCATCTCTACATGATGCTGCCACCATAAACTGTCACCAGGACACGGTGTTTTCTGGTTCAAGTGTATCTTTGTCTTCCTAAAGCGACAAGTGTTTCAATCTAACCAGAGCTCCTTGTTCCACAAGTTTGCAGACAGCAAATATGCAGCAGAAGAAGTGAAATATTCTTTAGATTAAAGCAACTTTTGACCCATTGGAGATGTATTGAATTAATTTTGAGGTCAATGTTCAGCATTTGTTGCCCATGTCATTGGAGAGGGTCGGATGGGTCGCTGAATGGGTCATGTGACCTAGAGTGCCGCGGTACGGCAGTCTGATCATTGATCCGACAAATCTTTGGTTCTCTGATGTGGGGTTTAATCTAAAGGGTTGAACATCTCCTTGTCTTTTTCAGGGAACTCCGGTATGAAGGGGTCTGATATCAAATTCCCAAACATGGAGGCAGACGGTTTAATTTTACAACAGCGCAGCGTCATCAGTGGCCTTCAGGTCGAGAGCTGGATGCTAAATGTTCCACCAACTGAAAATCAGTCATTCTGGTTTGAAATCACCTACGGTTAAAAAAAATCAACTTAAGGTGGAGGTGATGGTGTCACATCAGCAGCTGTCGTCCTTTGAGGAGATGTGACCTGACTGGCTGACTGTTTCCTGCTGGGTGCAGCCAGCGCAGCGGCACCATGAGCACGGTGCTGTCAGGCACACAGTGGTAAAGCAACATAGACCGCCACCGTTTTTAAAGCTCTGAGGCTCTTAAACTTCTCTCTGCTTTAATTTCACTTTGGAATAAATAAAGTGTTTTTGAATTGAATTGCTGCTTGGATCGAGCGAGGAGAACCACATTAGAAGAACCAAAGGCTCGGTTCTAGAGCTGCACATCCTGTCTCTGTGATCAATAAACTGAGTCGGATCAAAGTTTAACATCGGATCCTTTAGAACTTTCTGTTTTTAGCCTTTCAAATAAATAAGCTTTGAACTTTATGTCAATGTGCATTCATGCTTCAGGAACATCACATATTTTGACTGAATTTTAATAAGATCAAATCAGATTTAGATCTTGAGTAAAATTAAGAATAAAATAAATAAAAATAAAGCTGTAAAACAATTAAGAGTCATTCTTTTTTATTTGGTTTAAACAAGTTTTTTCTCAGCACACCTTTTCTCCATCATCTCCTTCTTTCCAATAGAGGGAGGATTCTGGGAGCATTTTCTCAGACATGAGCTGTGACTTCCTGCAGCTCCTCCAGAGTAACTGTTAGTTTTACGCTGACTCTTTGATTCCCTCTTTTTTTTGTTCTAATGTTCTCTAAATAAAACTCTGAGGCCTCACAGAACAGCCATCTTTTGTTTGTAAATGAATCAGGAATTAGTTTATATTTCACTATAATGTTCATGTTATTGTTGGTCTGTTTCATAAAATCCTAAAAAATTCAAGGAGAAAAAAGAACAAAAATCATAAGTATGCTTGTGTTTACAAACCCCTGCATGTGTGGATGCTGTTGCTTGACAAATCTTCAAATCCATCAAAAGATTTCTTTATTTGCTCAGATATCGATTGGGAACATTCAAGAACATTAAATACATGGACTGAGCAAAAGCAGAAAAACACATTCCCGTCGTTTGAACTTGATTCTCACTTTCTTCTCTCGGTTTTTTTCTGAAAGTTTGTTTTCTCAAATATCAGAAGCAAAACACTGCATTTCAAACAGCTCTTTTTTTAGCTACAATAAGCAGAATTTACTTACTGGGAATCTTAAGAAATTAGTCTTTGCTTGAAAAAAATCGAGGAAACAAATAACATGAACGGCCCATTAAAAAAAACCCTTCGTCTTTCTGTAGTGATAATGCTCCCATTGAAGACTCCCACAGTCACAGCTGAAATAATATGCAAATATGCAACCCGTGGGGCGCTCACTCGCTGACATGGTATCAGCAAAGAGACAGCCGTCACTTTTTGGGGACTTAAATGTGGTGGAATCAAAAGACGGAGGCATGATTAGAAAGGTGTAGCGTAAGGCAGACGAGACAACGGGAGCACTTTCAACAGGATGCCAGCCCTGTTGGGAGCGAGCTGCTGAGGCCTCCTGCAGAGCGGCAGCGCCTGGCAACCCAGACAAAGCTGCTGGAGATAAGTCGGGCAGTTTGGAAAGCTAAACAATGGGAAATGAGAGCATGCAGGAATAAAAAATAAAGTTTATCTGGGTGAATTTAAAAGGAAGGCTTTCAAAAGATGAAGTGTGATCCTTTTACACAGCTTCCTCGTCTGATGGCCTCAGTGAGTTAATCAGGTAGATCAGTCTGGGGATTATTTTAGCCAAGATTTAAACATTGGGTACAGAAAAATACTCAAGGTTTTTATCACAAACACTGCAGCCACGTTCCCGAGAATCAGGGTGAGGATAAACTAACTAAGCCCAGATACATCGACTCCCAAAAGTCTCACCACAAAATGCAGATTTAATGCAACTTGCCAAGTTTGTTTTTGGTGACCTTCTGTTGCTAAAATTAAAACCAAAACAGAAAACGTTTAATTTACAGTCTAAAAAACAGGTTTGGTTTATTTGAGTTTAACAGCAGTTAACAAGTGGCAATAATTCACATCTAACAATGTCGGATCTTAAGAAGGTTCTAAGTAAAGCTTTTAAATGCAAAAAGAGGTTAATGAGAGCGAGATAAGAGGAAGTAGAGGAAGTAATTTATGACAAACAAACATTAAACCAAATATTTTATCAGCTATTAAAACATTTAGACGGCAGTAAAAAAAAAAAAAGCCCAAATCTTTGCAAGGGTTTGGATTTTCTGTCATGTATCCAAACTGTCACAACCTACTGATGGCAAAGGCAGAAAATGTTCTCTATTTCTCTCTGTAAAACATTATTTTTATACACCGTTAAAATCCGGTGGATTTTGAAATCCCACGAAAGTCAAACAGTAGAGCCAAAACAATTCAGCAGCTCTCATCGTCAGGATCCGGTTGGTTGTTTGTCAAAACACGAGCCGATCTTTGCCCCTGATGCCAATCAGTGGATGACGCCCATGAAGCCATTTTCACCACTTGGAGGCAAATTCCCTCGAGCCTCTTTGAAATATTAGCATTGAGCATGCTGAGGTGAGGAGTTTAACAAGAATGGAACAGCTACTCATTGCTGGATCCTTTTCTATTTTTGTTTTTATTTTAGGGTTTTTTTATAGATATGATCTTAGACTTTTAATCAACCTATGAAAGGCCTATTTCAGTTTAATGTTTGCTTTGTTCTTTGCTTATTTATTTTTTGTCAGATCCACTCCCATTTCCTCTTTTGTTGCATTTGGAAGATCAAACGCGGCAAAAAATGAATTCTTGCCATTTTTTCAACCAATTTTTAATTTTTGATCAGGGTCTTATGAAAAAATGTCTAAATTCAAAACCTGACATGAAAGAAATACTTTAAAAATATATATATATTTTTAAAAAGCTGGCGTGTGCTGATGTAGTGAAGGAGAAAACAGCTGTGCTTAGCGAAGGTTCAGCTTGAGTTCCTCTTTCCAATCAGTAAAAACAACACATTCCTTAAAGTATTACCACAACCATGAATCCCTTTGAGTTGCAATGAGCAGACGCAGTCTGCAGTCAGAACAATTCAGATCAAATCCTCAGCTGAGGCAGTTTGCTGCGTTTGTGAGCTTGTGCCTTTTTTCTGGAGTAAGTTTTAACTTGTGAAACTGCAACCTGAGCTGACAAGTGACATTACGGCAGTGATATAAGCATGTGCAGGAAAAAAACAGGAAGCTTTCCTCTCCGGAGTCACTGACTAACAGAACTACACACTGGATCCATGCTGAAAGCCTCTCAGGGGACACCGAGCTGCTTGACATTGAGTAAAAGATCAAGTTCAAGCGAGCAGAGAAGGAAGAACGAGATCATGATGTCCTCAACATACAGGTTCCTTCTTCTGTTTCGTGTCAATAAATCTTCTTAATCCACAACTTCTAATGTTTTAGTCTTATTTTGTAAAGAACGAAGCCCAAAATGTGAAAAATGTTCAGTCCTCTCCGTGACTTGGCTTGTCTAGTCAAATCTGAGCATTATTGGATCAATAGAGCCACAATAGCTAAGTGCTAACATGTCAAGGAACCTGCAGTCTTCTCTGCTGCCTCTATCGTAAATAATATTTAACAGTATTTGTTTTCAACATTAGTGAGGATTTTAAAAATACAATCAGGAGAAACCAAAAAGCAGTTCGAAGTGGCTTTAGTTTCATTTCTTTTATTCTGGCCTGTTTGCCAATATGGCACCGAGTATTGATTCCCTGATGATGGATAATAGCCCAACAGATTTGCTTTGCCATAAGGTTCCACTTGATCAATGTGTATGAAACTTTATTAGAAGCGGCTTTGGGAAAAAATAAACAAATATAATAGGGACAGAAAGGGAGGTGAGAAAAGGACGGGGGATGATAATTAAGGGGAAGAGACAAAAAGAGAGAAAGAGACAGAATAATAAAGAAAAGAAAAAAACACAGGAATATTAACTCCTTGCAGGCTGCTTACGCACAGGTAAGAAACAAGAAGCTAGACTGATTGGCCTCAAAGAAACCTGCAAACGCCTGTTTTCTAGGAGGACTTTACCACAATATTAAGATAAAAATCTTTAATGGCTCCTTTAAGGTTGTTTTTGATCCATCACTGAGTGGAACCCATCGTTTTTTAGTGTGATATAATTTTTCTTTCTCTTTCAACACCTCTTCTTTGTCTACTTAAGGTTCATCCAGCAGAGAAAAAAAGCAGTCAGCATCTCCCTGACACACATGGGGAAAACATGATACGCTGCAGCGAAACACACATTTCCTCTTAATTCAGCGGTAAACTGCACCCAAACTACTTTGTATCTGCCTCTGGTGATATGAGTTTATTTCCCCAAACAGCAAACTGGATAATGAGAGTCAAAGATAAGAAGCGGAACCGATGGATTATGTCTACCTGAATGTTTTTTTTTAGTAGTTAAGGTTTTCTTTGGTGCTTCAGCGTAACTCTGAAGAGCTGCTGAGAGATGTTTCCTCCTCAGGCTCCAAAACACTTAAAATCTTCTGTCAGGCTCACTCAGTAGCAACAACATCTATCCTTTTGTGGCTCCAAGTGAAACCTCAGAAGTCAGAGTTATGCTGCTTTATTAAGTATCAATCTGAACAACAGTTTGCCATCACAGCAGAGAGCTCAAAAAGTCTCGAAAATCCCATTACAGGAAAACTAATAAGTTACGCATAATGATAAAACACAGCAATTAGGTTAAAAGGAAATTAGGAGTGGATCGGAGAAGATGTGGTAATGGCTGGTATACCCCATCGCGTCTGGTAAACGACGCTCAAAGGAGCCCATTGGACATAGGCAAACTGCCTCTCCCCGAGTTATTAGATTAGCCTGGGGCAGAAAGTAAACAACTTCAGACATCTCGCAGCAGGCATACATCCCTCCAGTCTTCACTGTTATTGGATTACTCAGGGAAACTTCTCCAGAAGACAAAACGACTCCGCAGAGAGAGCGTAGCAGGGGATGATTATTGGCGGGGGATGATGGGAAGAACAGAAGAGAGCCTGCTCAGGCCGGACGCCTGCAGCACTTAGGATCGAACGGATGGCTAACGAGCGAGAGGCGGGAGTGGATGTAGAGGCCACCGGGGTCCGGTTGTGATTATTGGCTGCTGGGTGAGAAGCCAGCTTCTTGCCCGCCTGGATTTGTGTCATCCGTCTCCTGTCACGTCTCATTTGGGCCGCTGCCACTGCAAATGTCCATTCAGCATTACTGGAGACAAACGAGGGCAAACGCCTCACAAGGTCAACGACCGCCTCACCCTGGCCACGGGGAGGCCTGCCATGCTAATTCCTGATACACTTAGAGTAATTAAAACCCCACGAGAACAAGCAGCAGAAGTCGATGGAGCTTTTTTTGAGACTGCTAATGAGATGCTAATATGCTGCCCCCCTAGAAATGAGGTATTAGCATCTGAAGGACACAAAGCGAGATTCAAACACAGATGTTTGGATGATGATGTGCTCTGACTTCTCCTGAGCAGTGAGCATCTCCCAAACTCCAGATCACTTACAGAGTGCCAGCCCTCGGGCTCCAAAGCAAAGTGTAGAAAGCCCCCCCACCAGGCTCATAGCACTAAGTCAAGCAGATTGCCCTCATGCTGCCTACAAGTAGTTCAGTTCAGACCTGTTTTCGAACCCCCCGCTGTGCCAGCGCTCTTTTTACACATAGACTCATTCCAGGATCACCAGGCTGGCTGTCCCACTTTTCTCCAGCAGATATCACACAGACTCTCTGATATCTCTACACACAAACACATCGACCCCCCCCCCCCAATCAGGCCTTTCCTGTCCTCTCGGTTTTATCAATTAGGTTTTGCTCTTTGCACTGGCGAACGCCTCAGTTCGGTCTGTGCCATGAACGCCGGGGTTCTGAGCTGTGTGGTCCCACTTCCTCCATCAGCACTCAGCCTTTTCTGATGTCTCATTTCACGTAAAAAAACGAGCTAGAAAACTGCCTGCGCTGCCAGTCAGCCTTCACACAAAAATAACGCTAATGAATTATTTTTAAAGCGAAACAAAAGAACCTCTTTGAGCAAAAGGAGGATAGTCACATTTTTAATCTGGTGTCTCGGGGTCGGTGCTGAGAGCTGCAGAGGCAGCAGGAAAACCCCGAGGAGCAAACAACAACAATTAGAGCTGTCAATCATCCAAAGTGCCAAAAGACAGTTTTGGATCAACTTCTGCTTCATTGAACGATTCCACCAGGGAAACGCAGGGACATGACACACGAAAGATCTCACGATTACAACATTAATCAGCGACTCGCCATCATTGAAGACACTTCTCATTGCATGAACAGTGACTTAAAGAGGGATGGATTTCTACTGGAAAACATTTAGCAGCTCTTCAGCTTGAAATGGAGCCATTAGATGTTTTATATTAACCATTTATACCTGGTTAGGGATGACATCATCATAATGTAATGTGACAAAAATATAATGTGAAAAAAAACACATTTCACTCATGAAAGACACGACTACGACTCATAAAAGTTATACATTTATACATCTTACATACAGTTATACATCTAATACATTTGATATCCTTGTCTGTTTGTGCTGGTGAACATCGTTATGTCTTAGGAGAGGCCTCACAGCCTTCCTGCGCAGTTGTTTTTAGCTCATTATTATTATTGTTTATATTTTTCTATGTGCAAATAAATCTAAATCTAAACAAAAGACTAAAAATTTGACTCAAATTAGGGGTGAAAGATTGCAGATCTCATTTGGAAATGCAAAAAAATTACCTGAGAACAGTGAAAGATTTAAACCGGTGTTTTGCAGCAGTAGCAGTTCACCCTTACACTAGATTTTCTATATTGAGATAAAATTAAAATGCAGCTGCACCACAACCTGCCAATGCTATATCCTAATATTAGGAAAGAATTGATCCTGTCAGTTATCATCCATTTCATTAGAGGATGTTGATACTGATTTAAATATGGCTAAATGGATCTTAAATGTAAAATGGTCTTTCCTTTATATAACCTTGAACCTCCAGCCACTAGTTGGCAGCACAGCGCTCAGGAGCCTGTTGTCTGGCTGCTCTGCACCAGCTGCAGGTTACTAGCATAAAAACTGCAATATACCACCCTTCTTAACCTATGGGGAAATATTGGGATTAATCGTATCGTTACTCATGTATCATGATACGCATCATTTCGCCAAATTCATGCCAGTTCATTGCACCTTGCAGTATGACTGTGTGCAACTTCTTAATAACAAAGGACCAAGACTTCTCAGTTTGTAACATTTAAGGTGTTTCCACTGCAATTTCTGGTGATTATTAATATGATTGGACTCTTTATAACCTTCCCATGTGCTAAAAAGGTAAATTTGATGAAATAATAACTCATCAGAACATTTATCATAGTGCATAAAACACACAAATAAGCACATCTACCCCTCTTAATATAAGGTCACACTGACTGAATTCATGTCAACAAATTAGATGTGCTCAATTAATATGTGCTCAACATAATAGAATCACTTTATTTATCCGCAAAGGGAGGATTGAATAATCTGAGCAGAGAAAATAAATAAGAAAAGCAGCCATTTGAACAGCAACAGGTCTAGTGATGATATAAAAATGACATATATGGGACGTTTACGTTATTGCTCATTAGGAATTTGTTACTGAAACCCCTTCAGTAAAAGAATAGCCACGTGGACAAAGGTTGTTCTCTTTCTATGATATTTAACTAAAGATTATCCAGTGTATGAACTGACCTCATTGGGCTGCAGGCTTAATAAAGAACAGATGTAGAAGAGCACCTAGCATGAGGGGCAGAGGTTAGCTGCTGGCTGCAGCAGATGGACATCCTGCTGCGTTTAAAAATGGACGCTTGGTCAGGGGCAGAGAGTCCTGCTTGGATCAATACAACTTTCTATGGAAGCTGGATCATCAATATTGATATACAGGGATCAACAGTGATAGCTAAGAAGCTAATGTTACAGAGACAATAGCCTCCAGGCTACACAGGCCACACAATTCGGCTCTTTAAATCTGATTCTGTCAATTAAAAAGTAGAAAATAGCAGCGCTTTCATAACTTTTATATTTTATATATAACTTTGATATTTTATAATATTTTCTGAATATTGATCATTAAGCCTGCAAACTATTTAGTCATGTTAGTTTGCCAAATATGTGTTAAACTAAGAAGTTCATGAAGTTTTAGGGAGAAAACAGTCTAAAACACAAGGTCTTCATAGTAGGGATAGAAAACATGGAATTAATAGCATTAAAACATTATAAAACTTACAGTAAATAAATTAGTCTGACAAATAAAAGTTGTTTATGCAAAATAGTCTATATAGACCACTAAAAAGACATGATCAAACAACAGGAAGACGGCTTCACGAGTTCATTCAAATAAAACATTTTCATGTCATGTCAGATAAGATGCTGATGTTCATCCATTATTTTGTATTTTCCTGATACCAATTGATCACCTCAGGCCAATTAGATGGTCCAACGGCACTTAAGATGTGCAGGAGGGTCCAAACGTCATTAGAAATTCCTAAGATAATACCTACAGTATTTCTATGTATCGATCATGAAGAAGCCTAATGTTAGGGCTGCAAATTATCGAAATGCTTTAAAGACAGGCATTACTTTGCTGTTGTTTGGAGACGCTGATTTCAAAGGGGTGAAACTCTCTGGTGTGTTGTAAAGCTTGGGAAAGAGGAGCAGGTGGAGTCGGTGGGAGCGAGGGTGATGCAGGGATAGTGAGACATACGGAGATCGGAGAAAAGGAAGAACAGAGGGGAAGGCCTTTGATCTCTGGCAGAAGTCGGCGATGAAGAAAAGAGACAGATAGCAGCAGAGACGATTACAAACAAGGCATGCACTCAATTCCCAACCGCACCACGAACGCAAGAGGAAGAGACAGGCAGGGGGAGAAAGAAAAGTTGAGCAGATTGGTAGAGACAGGACAGGGTCACAGAAAGAGAGATGGAGAAGAAAAGGGAGGATGAAAATGAGGCAGAGAGAAGCAGAGAGGACCAGGATGTTAAAAGGATTTCAGTCCAGAGGCTGTTTGGGGAGTTCTCTCAAGCGCTATGCTAAAGCAATTAGTATTGAACCCCTTCTTGGAAAGTAAAGCCAAACCACAGCAGCAGTCTCTAACATAGTTAGGGTGTAACAACCAAGTCAAGCAAACCCCACGGTCCCTATTAAACCTCAACTTTTAATTGGCGTGTCAGGATAGCGCTGCTTTTCACAGCCCACAAGTGGGCACGGTTGAAAACGTTGGGCCTGCATTTGAGCACATCCCAGTTCAAGAGGAAACCCCCGAGACAATAAACAGCGCAGCTTTGGCAGATTAAAAGGCTGTGTGTCAAGTGCCATCAAAAGCTCAATACTGAATGCAAAAGTTAAATCTGATAGCAACCGCTGCAGAAGTAACTGCAGGAAAATGTCATGAAAATCGCTGTCCTACAGTGCTAGAGCTAAAGCTAGGAAAGTTTCTTCCATTTATGCTACAACTGTGTTTTTTATTATTTCTAGAAATACATTGGAAAGATGAAACATGCAGCATAAACAGAAAACCACATTAAAAGTATGTGAAATAAGAAGGGTCAAAAAATAAAACAGTCACGATAGAGAAACAAAGGATGCTAGCTAGCCAATAAGCTATCGGATGAGCTAGCTTCAGCAATCCAAACAAAAATCCCTTCAAAGTCTCCATCTAAGAAAAGATTTTAAAGTCAGACTGCATCAAGGCAAACAGCCTTATTTCTGCTTTTCACCAAGCAGCGAGTTCAAAATTCGATAAGGCTACATTCTTTGCTGAAAAGGAAATTAGATATATATTAAAGTTTAAAACTAGATGAGTATTTTATGCCAAAACAATCTTTTCCAATATTCTTTAAAGCCAATATATATAAACATTAAAATGTTTTTGTCACCTTTGACATATTTTAAACTAGTCCCTTTCTGTTTGTTATTATGAGTATTAATTTTCACAATAAGATCATTTTAAAATAAAGGAATCGTAAATAGATGATGGAAATGTTACTATACAGACACACACAATGTGTGTATATATATACATACATATATATATATATATATATATATATGTATACATAGTACCAAGTTACAACAGAAAATATACTAAATGTAATGA
>JAUZNJ010026597.1:0-16674 GCA_034780135.1 Jordanella pulchra | reverse complement strand
CACATGACCCTCTTCCATTCCTCCAGAGTCCAATCTTTATGCTCCCTAGTAAACTGAAGCCTTTTTTTCTGGTTAGCTTTACTGATTAGAGGTTTTCTTACGGCCACACAGCTGTTCAATCCCAACCCCTTGAGTTCCCTTCACATTGTGTGTGTGGAAATGCTTTTGCCTTCGCAATTAAACATACTTCTGAGTTCTGCTGTTGTTTTTCTTCGATTTGATTTGACCAAATGTTTAAGTAATCGCCGATCACGATCATTCAGGATTTTTTTCCGACCACATTTCTTCCTGGAAGACGATAGTTCCCCACCATCCTTCCAGTTTTTAATTATGCGTTTGACGGTTCTTAACCCAATTCTAGTAGTTTCTGCAACCTCATTAAATGTTTTCTCTGCTTGATGCATGACAATGATTTGACCCTTCTTAAACAGACTAACGTCTTTTTCACAACCACAGGATGTGTCTTTTGCCATGGTTTTTTAAGAAATGAGGAATTACTCATTGCATCAGCTGGGACTAAATAACTTGTTGCCAGCTGAAAGATAATCGCCTATGCAGTACTTTTCCAATAGGAGGCTTGTAGCTATTTGCTTAGTGAAATCCAGGTGGCGACTTTTATTTTGGCCAGGCAGTGTGTAATTTGACCTTCTATTTAAATAATTACTATATTGCACAGGTCACAAAGTAATAACACTTATAGCCATAAAAAATGGTTTTCACCAGCAATACGCTGTCATGAAAACAGCTGAATCAGCTGCATAGGCAATATTTCATGATTTTCATGCATACCTTTACAATCCATTGTAAAGGTACGCACCTTTATTCTCTTTTTTAGCACTGGAAGTCCTTATGGAATACAACATGACCCCAAATACCATTTTGGCCCTCCGTTAACTACAGCCAATTGAAAAGGACGAGTTAATTTCACTGTGAGTCAATCAGCAATTCGGCTGCATTCCAAAAGCCGGTGCAAGACTTAGCTGATAAATTCTTGTATTAGAATTAAATCTTGTTAAGTGCTCATAGGGTTCCAAAAAAGGGTAAAGGAGGTTATGGCCTTCTACTCAGTGACAAATGTTCATGTACAGAGCCTGGGGATCACAGAGAGGTTTTAACCTCCTCTGCCAGTCTAAATTAATGAGGTAATTAAAGACTTAGGTGGAATTACTGCTAGATGCTTTCTTTATTTTCTGACAGCCAAATATTTAGACATAAAGTTACTGTACAGCTACAGGCAAATTATGTTAGCAAATTTGCATCACCGATGAAAGGTCAACTGATGTTGACTATATTCAATTATTCAAGCAAGTTTTTTTAATTTTCCAAGTGCTTGCAGACAAAGGAAGCGATAAGAAAAGTGCTGCATTTTCCAGAGATTCCAAAGAAAGTTGAGGGGCATCTTTTAGGAGGTTTAATGTCTTTATATTGCATGGACTGCAGCAGTCATAAAATCAATCAAGTGTCCATAAAAGCATCGATTAAAGCGCCCATAAAGCAGCCTCTCTAAAATAATAATCCAATGAAAGATAACTAAATGTCACTCAGGTCTGACACCTTTAATCTTTACTTTTCCAGACCTCCATCACATCTTCATAGCCATGGTTTTAGTCTAGTTTACAATAGTAACAGCAGATGAAACTATTTAATGTCAGGGCACAGCTATGTTTATCTGATTTCAGGCTTTCAACAATCTGAACAGGTTTTTGCTCAGTTCCCTTCGGTGTGTCTCAGCATTTAAGAGACTATTTTCTTGCAAGCTCAACACTTTATTGCCAAGTAATGCATTTTCATAATATAATGTCATGCATTTTCTGTGGTTTCTTCATAGTTAGTGTATCTAAACATTTGCCCAGTTTCAGCTAAAAATGCTTAAAATCTTACATGTGTTCCACACAAATTCATCTCTCGCATCTTAACATGGATACATAATGTGAAGATGGCTTCTGGTAGAAAATGTAGTATAGTCCAAATTCAGTATGCGATTAGACCCAATTGAAACAAGTTGTGTCCTATGTTATGACATTATCTCCGACTATTTGCAGCTCTAAAACTCTCTTTTTAAACATTTTTTGTATAGAATTGTGGGATATTTTGTCCTCATAAAAGGTTGGTTATTCTTTTATAACAAATGTCAGTGGGACAGAAGATGGGTAGCAGTAAAATGATGCTGTGGTTTGTGTTAATAACTGTAATGTACACTGGAGGAGGCTTTTTACTTAATAAAGGGATTTCAAAGCGCATGATTTTGTGTGACTATAATTAAAGAAAAACAGTAATTTGACCCACTGGTACAGAAGGTAGCGATGGCAGATGGACATGTTCTTGATGCATGTAGGTTCACCTTGGCCAATTCACAACATATGTTTATGTCAAGACACTTTACAGAAACAATTTAACCAGATCATACAGTTAGATTAAGTTTTAAGTTTTCTAAAGAAAACCAGCCGATTGCATCGACTCATTGACACAACAGCAATCCCTCACACAAAGCATGCATGTAGCAAAAAGTAAAGAGAGCGGTCTCTATGTCCTATAATAGTCTAAGCATATAAGGGCGTAACTAAAGAGATAGCTCAGGAAAACCTGCGCCTCGCCTAAAAGCTTTATCAAAAAAGAAGGTTCTAAGCCTATCCTTAAAAACAGACAGGGTGTCTGTCTCATTGTCTATCAATAGGTTTATAAATTAACAGATTTATAAAACTGGCAGAGACCTCCCTCAAAGTTCTGGATCTATACCTACAATAAAGTTACTCTAAAAAGTATTGCCTTGGCAGAGCTGAATAAAAATACGTGCTGCACATTTATTAAATCTGTTGTTGTAAATATTTAGGGTTTTCAAACAACCCAAGCACCCCCAATGAAAGTCTAAAATTGTAGATACCTACCGTCTTTTAGAACATCAATGGATTTTATGAATTCAAGTTTTATTTTTCCTTCCAGTAGGGCTGGAAAAGTTATCCAAGTGGTCAGACCTTCATCAAAGACAAAACAAAGCCCTTGGGGAGTCTTTAACACGGAGCCGGCAACACTGACAATCATTTTATATTTTGCTGCAGAACAGGGCTGAGAACAACGGTGACTGTACATTAAGAACTGAGATCAGGACACAGGTGGGTTTTCAACCTGTTGTTTTTCTAATCTGAAACACGGTAGGGAGCCCCGGGTCGTTTTCCCCACCAAACACATTGGGACCTTATCACATTCATGGTGATCATTTTCTGTCCATCAGGCTAAGGTAATTAGTTTTCCAGCTCACACTGCTCTTCCAGCTTCCATGATATCATCACAGAGAGAGCACTATATGAAGACAGTAAAATGAATGATGATTATAGAGAACACAGCCTGTGGGTGTTTCTGACAATGAGAACCGCCTCCCATGTGTTTATCTGTGGTTTTCTTGCATAAATCCTCAGAGATGTATCCAAATGAATGCAGATATGGGCATGATGGAAAACTGCATTAATATACCAGAAAAGTTCAGAAAACATGCTTAAAAAATGCAGCATATAGTGCAATGTATTTATTAAAAAAGATTTGAATGAGCTCATTAGGAGCTGAGATACTCGACACACATGATTGCAGATAGTTTCAGTGATTGCACACTGTTTTTCACCAAAGCTTGATGGATTTAATGAGATTAATAGTGTGAATTTTTTAAAAATGAAATTCATTAGAACTACAAATCTGTGGTAGTAATAGTACATGTTTATTTCAACTAATCTTTGATCTGGGCAACGCATATGCAAGTTTTCCTTCTAGCAAGTCTTTTTTTTTAAATCTCTGTAGCCCTTTTGAGAAATTCAATTTTTTATGAAGGAAATCAATCTAAAAAACTCATAGTATATTCCTTTGATGGGATGGCCACCCTTGTGAATTCTGATCAATTGAAACCTCTAACTGCTTTAGAGGGTGGAGAAACTTGAAGATTTCAACTGGTTAGAATTACTCATGCTGGCTGCAAGAGATACGACGTCATAGTAATGATTATTTGATTATATGATCTTGTCTTATATGTTTTGCCTAATAGTAATTTGCAGTCGTTTTCTGTCTATCAAGTAACATCTTAGTATAAAAAAAGGAAAAATCTCATAGTGCCTTAAAGTGCTAAAATACAATATCTGTAATTAAGATATCTGTAATTTAGCTTTTTCTGACACATTTCAGTGTTTTGCACCATCAACAAAACAACAACAAAATATCAAAAAATATAACTTGACTATAGACAAAAAGCATTTTTTTAAATGATCATTTTAAAACCATTTGCATCTTTGTATAAGGAGACACTATTCTTGTTGAACTGTGAATTAACTTTAGGTTAGTTTTACTAGCTCAAATCAGGCCTGATTACCAATCTTTCTGATGAATCAAAAAGGGATTAAAATGAACCTTACCTTAAAAATCTACACATCATCCCCAGTCTAAACTATTTCTATAACAAGTAAGAAACAGAGACACTAACATCTATCAACCTTCAGTAGGAAGGGTCACACAGAAAAAAAAGTACCACCAGGGGTGAGTTCCAACATCTAACTACTACTGACTTTTAGAAAACAAACGCTAGGCTCATATCTGATTAAACACCTTTTGATTAACTCCAATGAATTGGATGAAATAATCTTTAATTTGATGAGACAAAAGTAGAACTCTTTGGACTGTGCCTGTGAGCCTCTGGCAGACACAAACAGTTTTTAAGAAAAACAACATCATACTCACAGTCTAATACAGTGGTGGAAGTGTTATGGTCCAGTGGCTCTGCTGCTTTGGGACCTGGTATGGTGCATTTACTTTAGTTGATAGAGCTAATAATCCGCCACTGCAGAAGAAACTCCTGCAAAAGTATCACCGCTCATCAGATTAAGGCTTTTAATTTAGTCTTGCATAGTTCATGCAAAGTAATAATCCAAAGACCACCAGCACGTCCATCTGAATTCTCTATAGAAAACATGTGACAACATTTTTGCTGAAATGTCATTATGATACTGTGGCAATTAGTGTCTTATTTTCACTGACCCCAAAAAGATTTCTACAATCATCTAATCACTATGCCATGTTAATGCCTCATTCATTAACATACTGACTGAATTTTCCCACGTGGAGTTTTAAAACACACATATTTGACAAGAATAAACATATAAATAAAACCCTACTAATTGTTCAGTGACTGATGGATATGCAATACATTAAAAGTAACAAAGACAGGAAATAAAGAATAAAGGATTTTTATTCGTACTTGTATGAGATGCAGGCCTGAGAAATCAGTGTCCACCAATAACTAAGGTATGCTACCCTATTTAGACATGTGAGGAAGTAGAGGTATTCAGCAGATAATTGGCAAGGAAGAACTTAACTCTAGAGGAGCAACAGAGTTACTGAGTAACCAAAAGAACATTTCTGTTGAAAGGTATAAAAAAGAAAAGCTAACACCACGCATAATCCCACAAATACAGTAAATTCTCAATCACCCAGGTCACAGAAACCATAAAGAAGGTATAAATTGGAAGGCAACATGACTTTTGCTCAGTTTTTAAAGAAATTTTGACACCTATCCAGGTGTCTTTGTCAGTTTGGTTTGATTGGACCAGAGCAATCTGTAGCTGGAACGCTGATGTTTTTAAACAGCCTGAAGGTTCAGCACATTCCAAATCAGATGCAAATTCATTACACACCCCTTGTTCCTATGAATTATTGAATTGTTGGAGTCTTTCCTGCTGTAACACAAGGCGGTGGCAGCATCATACTGTGAAGATACTTTTGTTGAACAAGGAGAGAAGCTAGTAAAAGTTTATGGGAAGAGAAATTGAACTAAACATGGACAATCTTAAAATATAAGATGCCTGTTATAATGTTTGAGATATGTGGTGTTAACTTAGCATTCTTTGTCGTAAGAATTTGAAAAATAGCAGTGTGAAGCATTTTCGTTAAGAAAAATAACTTTTTTTACATAAATATCCTTAGTTTAAGATGTGGCCACCTCACTGATTGTTATTGTCCTTACTGAGTGTCCTCTATTGTCAGTCAATATGTTCTACCTGCAGGTTGGACGGCACTCTGCTAACACATGACAATGGGCCCGCCGTGCACTCTGTTGGATCACCTTCTTTCTCTCTGTCGTCTTTTCTCATCCTGGGGTTATCCACACATGACACGTACCTCAATCTGACATTTCATTCTCACCTGCGGATACGACCCTTCCTCCTCCTTCACCTTCACACCATTGAGTGTTTACGTTGCACAGCCACCAAAGCACGACACAAAAAATCAGAGCAAGCTAAAACTAGTGGGAGAACTCAGAGTGCACGCATGCACGGTTGTTCACATTTATTAGTTTAATGTGAACAACTGCCAACTAGTTTAGTACCACTTTTTGTCACCGTGACTTGCTCATGTTCCAGAAATGTCCAGGATTGGGCCACAGGGCACAGGTGAATTAGTTCTACCTGACATTTTTCTGGAGCAGCCTTCCTCCTCCTCTTTTACTTCTTTGCCTCTTTTTTCCTCCTCTTCCTCTTTTTTTTTTTACATGCTCATTGAACTGAGGGAAAATGACATTTAATTACAGGAGAGCAGTCACGCAGTTCGGCTAATTACGATCCCGGGAGTTCAGTCATCATATCTAATTAACTTTCACTTTCATGAAAGCTTAATGCAGCACCATAGTCAGGCGCTGCATGTGCCACACTTCAGGAATATTGACAACTCTTTGGAAATTAATTTTTGAAGTATATATTTTTTTTCTCTTGCTTTTATTTTTTTTTTATTTTCTTTCCTGTTTCTAAATCAATCTTAAAAAATAAAAGACCTTTTACTCTGACGCTTGCTCTGTTTACAACAATGACAAAGTTCAGAAGTGAATCTTGCAATATGTCTACATAAAAAGGAACATAATCAATCAATTGAAAGGTGGCAGCAATTCATACTCATATTGATTATTAAAAGCACACTGTCTCGTGTGATTTACATTCATTATGACAGTCTGTGGGGACAATCAATTAATTATTGTGCCTGCCCTTGACCACTATGTGAGTCTGCTTACTGGGGCATAATCCTTAAATTGCATATAGTAGAGCCATTTTTCATACTTCAGACCTACAGTTCATTTGGTCCTTATGTCTCTATTGTTGGTATATCTAACATGCAATAAAATAAATTATAATAAAAAATCCCACCAAAAGAAAGTGGCATTACTTCAGAATATTATTGAAATAATAGTTATTCCTAAACTTTGACAGAAAGTTTATTGTTTTGGATTGAAAAGGTTTATGTATTTTTGGTCATCATTTGTTCAAAAATATATAATTTTATTAACAAAAACATTATAATTTACACCTCCATTGTTTGCTTAGCAAATTAAGTCAATGGTTGATATTCCTGTTTTGATCAACTGTTTTATAAAATATGCTTAAACCTCTAATAAGTCCAAAACAATTCTGATGACCTTCTGCTGTTGGATATTTTTTCCTTACTCTTTTTAGATGTTAAATACATTAAAAGATAATCTGTCTGTAAAGTTGGTAGTTCACGTTAATTGAATAATTGTCCCATATTAAGTACTAAGTGTCCAGTGGTAGATTTCTCTGAGTCGAACCACCAAATCAGCAAAACTTTGAAAAAAGCAAGTCTTTTACAGAATTTCTTCTGTCAAAAGTTGCTTTAGTTTATTGATGATTTGCTTCCATTGTTCATGCACGCCTATCATTTTTTAAAAACAAATTGAGGTCTTTAATTTGCAGCCAATCTATTGGACTGATAACCCCAAATGAAATGAAATACAGTGAAAATCACTTAGTGTTTGATTTATTGACTGCACGTTTGGATCCTGTGGCTGATACACGAGCCCAAATCATCAACCCCTTACTGTTGTAAAGTGTTCTGTGTTCCAAACATCTTGACTTGTTCTGCCTATCCAAAGGACCATTTGTAGTATCTTTGGCCATAAACATTTTTTTTTAGATACGAGATGCTTTTTGGGACCCCTCAGAACAGCCTGCAGCAACTATAAAACATTGGAAAACATATTTTTGTGATTTTAAAAAAGGTCCAGATAATATATACTCAGCTTTTTGTTTGTTTTTGTCTTTTTTTATGTAAGGTGCTTCATTATTTCACGCGCACATAGAGTAAAGAAGTCCATATGGGTTCAAGAGTTCCAGGAGTTGTAGAGTAACTCTCAATTTGTCCGTCCAAAATTAAGCCTTTTTATCCACTTCATTTCCTTGTCTTTCTGTTGTTACAAATCAAGTTAACATAAGTTGCTGGGTTAATTTTATTCCGAAAACCACAAGGACTTTTTTCTGTGCAACCTTTCTTGTCTTGATGTGTGAAATTCTGGTGCTTGATGCAAAGACTAATGAAATTCAAACTTCCTTCTTGCGGAAATATTTGATGCATGGCCTTGGTAACCACACCTGCACAGCACAGTGGTTGATGAGAGTACCTTGTGGTGCCATCACTACAGCTCTACAAGAAGCCCGATCGTAACAAGCCCTATCCTTTTTCATGCAGCTCCATCTTTGAGGTTCTTGGTGCTTTTTTTTGACACAAAGTCTTGGCAGAAATTTCTTCTCGCATCATATCCAGGAACATTTGCGTGATTACTCAAGATTTGGATGGGAGTTAAGTAGGAAAAATTGAGGTAATTCTTTTCCCTTTTCTTTTCAGGTCAGATATCACCCCCCTTTATTTCAAGTTTGGAAACCTTTAGAGTGATCTGTCATGGGATGGATGGTTTGAAGATCGGCTGACTGAGGTAGTGAGAAAATAAATGAACAAAAAACAATCATTAATGTGGTTAATCTACACTCAACAAAAATATAAACGCAACACTTTTGTTTTTGCTCCCATTTTCCATGAGATGGACTCAAAAGTTTAAAATTCATCCATATAAACAATATTACCATTTTTTTTCAAATGTTGTCCACAAATCTGTCTAAATGTTTGATAGTGAACACTTCTGCTTTACTGAGATTATCCATCCCACCTCACAGGTGTGCTACATCAAGATGTTGATCTGACATAATGATTAGTGCACAGGTGTACCGTATACTGCCCACAATAAAAGGCCACTCTGAAATGCACAGTTTACTATGTAATATAAAGTACTTTTCTGTCTTCATCAATCTGAAAAAGGCCTCCTTTTACATTGTGTTGCTGTTGTGTAAGCTAAAACAGTGTAACTAAAGTTGCTACACTATAGTGCACTAGTAGTAGTGTAGCTAAAGTAGTACTATGTGTCTGGCAGCTTTGCCTCTGATCAAAGTATGATTACTCCAAGGTAACCTTTTTTTTGCTCCAGGACAAGAAAAAATATCTTGATTTTCTTGGAGAATGCAGCAGCCTTTGTGAGGGTAAAGGGATCTGAAACGAATGATCATGGATCATTTCTTTAAATCACCTTTTTTTACTTTGCCAAAATGAAGGTAACCTAAATAACAAACCTAAATAACAAAGAAACATTTTCCATGGATATTTAATGTTTGGAGGACAGCAATCTCTCTCACTGGAGGATGATGAATTCCACTTTTGTGACAAATATCTTAAAGGGGCCTAGTCAAGTGCCATAACTACAAATTTGTGTGCCAGTAGCTTCATATGGCTGCACACAAAGGTTTTCTGATTAAACTATCACATCCATTTGGCTTATAAAAGGAATAATGCCAAGAAAGTCAGCAACACCAAGCAGAGATTGAAACAGAGCGAGGTTCTTTGAAGTGGGAACTAAACCTATGGAAGCATGTAGATTTTACAGCAGAGTTCATGAATGACTGAGTACATTTCTTTACTAATACTGATACTAGTGCTAGTGATATAATTTGTAGGCTCTCAGTTATAGTAACTAAAAAGTTTATATAGTAAGTAATGCATATGATATTTTTCAAGTTTCTAATGTGGTCATATAAAGTGCTGGCAGATGTCATACAGGGTTTGTGTTTACTGATTGACCCGGGAGCAAACATTTTCTTCTTAGCCTAATAAATAATGAAAGTTTGCAATATTGTTTTATTAATAAAGATAAATGTATTTTTTTGTGGATTTTTATAGCACTTTATGGTACTTGATGAAGCCTCTTTAAAACATGCCTTTAATGGATGAGGAACAGCGATTGTGTTGAAGGTTATTGCTGATGCATTTCCTGCCTAAAATTGCTTAAATACTAAATACTAGTGCACAAAACAATACCTGGCTGCTTTTTAAACCTAAAATTCTCCTCAGAAACAATGGGAATCTACAATTTTTTTTAACAAACAGCTTCTGTTTCAGTTATTTTGCTATTTAATGCCTTCATTGGGTAATTTAATATTCCTCTGATGTATACACAAACAACACTTACGTATTGGGGATTTCAGCCAGAGAAAAAGTTTCTTGTCATTGATTTGTTTCTTCACTAAGTTGTTGTTTCCTTGCTTCATTTGCTGATAGAATTGATGACATGTGTTTCTCTGAGACCTGAGATGGCAGCAGTTCAGAAACAACACTGCTAATTGGTGGCCCTGAAATCCCCTCAGCACAACATGAGCTTTGTAAAGGTCATTGCCACTCATATAATAGAGTACTCAGTTATGTATTTGTATGTTTTTTTTTTTTTTTGGAACTTGGTTGACAAACTTGACCCATGAAATCAAATAGATGAAATAAACTGTGAAAGGATAATGTTAATTTCTGTTGGTTACATTTGATGTTTTGAAAACATACTACAGCAGCTTTTTTCTCTTACAAAATATAAGAGTTGATTGTGGATTTAGATTAGATATGTTTAGATATTTTTAGTATTTTATTTATCCTATATTATATGTTATATGTTTCATTATATGTTCATTATCTGTTTTATGTTGCACGACTGTACCATAAAAAATTCCTAGTTTGTGAACTCCTTCACTAACAATGGCAATAAACCTTATTCTGATTCTGATTCTGATTCTGTATTTAGCAGATCAGTTAAAAAAGCCACAATCTTGCTGTTAAACACTGGATGACTTAAAATGTTTTGCTTTAAATTGACACATTATAGAAGTAGTTATCCTTGGACAATAGCCTTTATAAAATACAGCAATTAGCTTAACAGTTAAAAAAATCCCAGAGTTTATTTTTAACCATGAATTGGAAGCTAACATCAGTTAAAAAGTTGAAAAACTCTGAGGCAATGAGGGCAAGCCATCTTAGCTTTAGTTTAATAAAAGAATACATCATTAGTAATTCTCCGGACTTCTTTATGTCATGATCCGTGTGTCCTTGTTGTATTTTTGTAGTTTCCTGTTGTCTCTGTGCTCCCTGTGTCGTCCTGTCTGCCCCTGATTGCTCCCAGGTGTGTCCTGTTTCCCTGATTTCCCCACTGTGTATATAATCCCTTCTGTGTCTCTTGGTCTTTGTCGGGTCCTTGTCTTGGTTGGTCTCTGTTAGTCTTAGCTTGTCTCTGACTGTTCTGCGTTCTCCTGAGTTCCCCTGTGATCCTCTGTGTTTGTTGCCTCTCGTATGTCCAGCGTTACCGGTGTAAACCCCGGACTCTGTTTAGCCGTGCTGCCTGGTCTGAGGACTACTTCTTCTGTAACTGCATTCTGGACTAGTTCTTCACCAAATAAAACATCATTTTCACCACTTCCTGGTTCCAGCCTCTGCCTCACCACCAACCAAAACATCCGCTTCCTGACACTTTAGTTATAAAACACAAAACAATCACCTTCCATCTCATTATATGGCAGCATAATCTTCAGTTTCATAATAAATTTTGTTGGTCTTGGGTAGCCGTGTCCAGGAAAAAAATATGCCCCAATGTAATTTATTTTCTGCTCTACAAGGTGAACGTGTATATATTTATCTCAAGGGGTCACAATCTAACACATTGCAAATAGAAACTAAAGCCAGATAAAAAAAAAAAAAAAAAACTTATTTTTTTTAGATTTGCTCACTTAATAAGCTAAAAAAACCCCAGCAAAATAATGTCTGCCAATTCTTTAGTAGGTCAGCCTCTTGTACCATTCAGATATTGGTCAAAACACAACATTATGTTTTTCACTGCTTTTATTTCTTATCATAAACTGAATCAGAATATGTAAACAAGCTCAGATTAACTGTGGCTTAAATGATAACATATTATGTGAGCCAAAAAAAAAATCACAAATGCTGTAAATTACATAGTAAAACAAGAAAAAATAGCAGAAAAGTTGGGCGCCTGTAAGCACGGCATGTTTTTTCATAAATCAGGCATTTTTTTCCCCAGAATTAAAAATATAAACAATTTTAAAAGAAAATCGTTTTAGCAGATCAAAAAGTGAGTTGGATCCTTCAGAACTACAAACTTTACCAGCTGGGCAGTGGTTACATCTTTGGTTGCAAATGCAGTGCATCACACTAGCCCTGTTCTACTGTTGTTGTACCTGAGCAGGTAACCTCGTCTAGCCAGTCTGTGTTGCTTGTAAAGGTTATTCTCTAGTTGATCCACATAAGAGATTTCCAACTCAAGTCCTCCTAAACCTTTGCAGTTTATAGAAGGATCTGTGTTCCAATAAACCATAATCAAAGAACTGCTTCATTACCAGGCCTTTGCCAAATTTGATGCTATGCCAAAGAGATAATAAATCATTTGAACCAGCTCTCCTAGAGCTTATAGTTACAGTTAGTAGCCTTGAGGGCTGGAGTTGGAGACAGCTGATCCTATACCTCTGCCTTTATCTAAAAAGGCGATTTTAACCATTAAACATGTAGTTATTCAGATAACAAGATAGTTTTTGTGATTTTGATTGGTTTAAACACTCTGACACAAGAAAATATGCAGAAAGCAATGAAGGGAGAAAACATTTGTAATGCTAAACTCAGTTATAGTGGACAGATATCTTATTAAATGTTCAAAAAGAGCTGACTGATTTTCTAAAGGCAAATAAATCACTAAAGGTTTACAAGCTAAGGGGGAGGTTTGGGGTATTTAAGACAGAATCAAAAATGAGAGTAAGGTTTTCTATGTGGTATCCAGTGGCGTTTCTTTCATAAATGGCTTCTGCTTTTTATTAATTTATCAAATTGTTATTTATTCACTACATTAAGACACAGAGCAAAATGACAGTGCATTCTCAAAAAATGATGTACCAACTATGCACGTACATGCACAAAAAAATAGAAAATATGATTTAGGCACAAATAATGGTTAAGTAATATTTGTTTTGTTTTAACCTTGTAACTGTGCATACAAATTTATATGCCAGTAGCTTAATCCTTTTGAAAGTAAAGTACAGTTCCCTCTTTTCTCTTGTATACTTTTTCTATGTTTTACACTTTGTTTTGGTCAGACAATCAGTAAGCATTTTTGGCAATTACCATAAAAAAACCCTGTGACCAGAAGTCAATTTTACATGCAGTGAGTAAGTAAGAAAGTAATACTGCAAGAAAGTTATTTTAAAATGAATACATATGATGTTTGTGTTGTTTCTATTTATAGGCATATACATACATAAATGGACCATTTAAATTCCAAGGAAGACAGACTTGCAGTGCAATGTTTTGCTCTCTATTTAAGCTTACCAAGTTTTTTTTTTAGTTTTTTCAGCACTGTAGATTCTTGCAATAGTAGTTGCCTTGCATCCTGAGTTTCAATAATATCTTCTGACCATATGTTGCCAAATGATATTCATAAAGAGCATATGCCTTTAAATATATTGTGTCCTGTTTACGAATGAATGAAGATTTATTCAGTTTAAACTGATTCAGTTTATTTCTGCCCCATGTAAAAACTGGACATAGACAGCAGTGAACAGTCTGACAGCATGTCTCACACACCTCCCATCCTCCCAGCTATACACCCACTACCTTGGAGCAACTGTATAATAATGATGACACAACGTGCCAGGCACATAGTGATTTAGCGTTACACTTACTTGGAGCCTCTCTAATTTGAGTCCCCCAAAACACACACACACACACACACCCTCATGTACTGTAGATGTGAAAAATGTTCTTGGCCTGCCATAATGCTGCAGACATCAGCGAACCCCACAAGGAGGATTAATGCCTCGTCTTGCTTTTATTATGCTGTCCTGCCGTCCTTCGTGGGCTGCCCATTCATCCTTGTAAGACGTCCATATCAGCTCACAGTCTGTGAGCATACGTGTGTTCCTATGCATGTGTTTGTGTGTGTGAGAGTGAGTGGTTGCTTTGGTTATAAATGTCCAAGTGCAGGTCTCCCTGCTTATGTGAGATCTGCAAAGTTTATCGCAGAGCGGGTTAAATCACTTGTCCAGGCACAAGCTCTCCAGGGCCATGTCTCGCTTGTCTTATCAATCTATCGACATGGCACCTGCGCTGCTCGCGTTCGGAGGCCGATGCATCGGACGGCTTCGGCTTCACTGCGAAAGAATACTAATGGGGATGCAGATAGCTTCTGTTTTGGCCACCTCAGCAGACATTGATCCCCCTGCGGACTTTGACGCTGGTGACAGATGGACTGTCACCTCCGAACGAGAGGAGATTGGGACCTCTCGCTTTACGTCTCTCTTAGCAAGGCTGATTCGGAGTAGTTGTTATGTTCCAGTGTGTTTGTGTTGCTTTAAATTCTCTTTCTGTCTGCCTTTATAGCCCAGCTCGTTGAGTGCCCATACCCTCCTTTCCTTTCTAGAATACAAAAATCTTGACAACAAGAAGGTTGCAGGTTACATCTGAGTATTTTAAGAGTTTAAATCATATTTCAATCTCGTGATATGCAGAGAAAAAGGCTGTGTTTATAAAACAAAGTGTAAAATGAAAACATGGCATTTTTTTAATTGAGTGTTAAAGGAATACTTCTGAAAGTGGAGAAACATCTGACTGATTCAGGAATGATGGTGGTCATCCATCCATCCATCCATCCATCCATCCATCCATCCATCCATCCATCCATCCATCCATCCATCCATCCATCTCCTGATCAAAGTTTTGCTGATTGGCAGCAGCTCTACTCCAAAATTCAAGTGAAGGACAGAACTATCCATCCTGTCCTCAAGGCTCTGCTTGGATATGGTACCATATTTACATGCATCCTGGATTATCGGATTATAAGTGTTCCAGTTTTAAGATTGACAATTCACACCTGGCATTAAATCCATTCTGAGTGGTTGAATCATTCATCTCCCTACTTTACATGCAAATAAGCATGTACCCATGTGAAAGAGTGGGCTGTCAGGTGGGCAAGCAGCAGGTATGTTAATGTTTTCCTAACATCAGAGACACATTAAATCACTTGAATTATTTTATGTAAAGAATTATTTTTGAATATGTAGTTTAACAGATGAGGAATGAAAGCAGAAAATTAGAATAAAATGTCTTGTCTAGAATCCTATAAATTTCAGCATCAGCAGACAGATTTCAATCCATAAAACAGCCCCCCAATAAAGAGGATTACAACTTCCTAGCAAAACTTTACTGTGGAATCTGGTGTACAAGGTGGTGCATTTGGAACTCTGCTTGCATTACATGTGTAAATTTGTAATACACTAATAGCAGTTGGTTTTAACCAGTACCAAAGATGAGAGATGAAAATATATCAAAGAGAAATACATCTATTGTAGTTATATCCATTGATCAATATAATTCAGCCAGAGAATGTGTTCAGTTAAGTAAATCCTATTGATAAAAAAAAGAAAAAAACCTTCAAAGAATTTCAGATAGATGTTCAATAGCTGGTTTAAAGCTGATGCTAATTTTAGCTGCTGTGTATTCGACTGAGAACAGTGCAAGTAATGCAGGAAAAACATCACATAGGTGAGAATGTATATTATACACATGAAAACAACAACAACAAAAAAACAATGAAATAAGTTAATTTTCTCAAAATTAAATAACTTGAACTCTTTACTTTTAAACACCAACACCTCTATTATTTGCGCAATACTTAATCACACTTATCAGCCAGTGGCGCCTGGAATGTACTACGAAGAGCTATGCAAATGTCTTCAAGCGAAAGGCCAGATCCAATCTGTAGGTTTATTCTAATTAAAAGTGATTTACTTTCCTCACTGTGCCCTGAGAGAGATGCTTAATGTCTCGTTCTCAAAGGAGATGGCATCTACTAACTCAATTATGCTGAAGAAGATGCACTTTGCTCAAGTTGACTGTGGCTAAAAATATTTAACACACAGTCCGTGGACTTTGACAGTCCAGATCTCTTTGCCTGATATCTCTGGGCCTGTACTGTAGGTCTGCTTGTATTTCAGTTCAGGATTTGCTTTAAATAAAACAGCATCAGGTTATGCTGGAGTTGGTTTTTCAGTCCACGTTGGATTCTTTATGTAGTTATACCTTTACATTTTTCAGTGCTCCTGACTTTTCTCTCAGAAGCAGCTTTTGATTTTTTGGTTAGTTTGCTGTCTGGCATCATTTGCTCCTTGTCTTTTTTTACCTCTTCATTTCTTTGGCATACCAGAGAGTTTTCTTAACAATGTTATTTTTGTCACTATCTGCAAATCCATTACTGACTGAATTTCCCTTCAGGTATTAATAAGGTATAATTAAATAGAATTGAACTAAATTACAAATGTGCACAAAGCTATGTTGACATTCTGCTAATTTTTGAAATGCAAAATTTACCAATTTCTGTATTTCCATTCAAAAGGAAATACAAATCCCCTCATTGAACTCCAAACATTACAGGTGCTGGTCATAAAATTAGAATACCATGAAAAAGTAGATTTATTTCAGTAATTCCATTCAAAAGGTGTA